>JAFBJS010010695.1:0-44349 GCA_016785265.1 Paraplagusia blochii | reverse complement strand
TTAACACTTTAACCTACACTAACAATGGTATTCTTATGGGTCCAGTCATGATGGTCAGAAAAATGGTCACTATTGTATGTCCCACAACCTTTTATAATTACATTCTTTGGTAACTCTGTGTCCTCGAAGTGGCTCTTGCCTTCAAAAAGGTTTCTGACCGCTGGTTTAATATGTGTCAATATGTGAAGATTCTCATTTAACCCAAGTCTTGGTCAAGGTTAGAGAGTTTTGTTGGGCAGTGCTGTAGAACTGAAGAGGCCCCTAAGATGAGAGGTGGACAGTTTTCTATAGAAGTTAATGTCCAGTTGTCCAACAACACTCCAGCCTATGTCCGTATGATTGTGTAAAGCCTTCCTGCTTGTTAGGAGTGTATTCTTTTATGCTGTTGACACTGTCAAGTTTGAGCTACACAGCATCACCTGTGTTGGATCAGTTGCTCCGATGCTTTTGAAGGCGACAGTGTTCACAGCCTTAAGAGTTAGAAGTTAAAATTTACCCGACAACAATTTCCGTTTCCATTTAATACCCGATGAAACCGAATAATATTTCACCAAAGTAGAAAATTACAAATTTGCTTTCTTCCCTCATTGCCACGTTTTCTTTCACATCCTCTCTTTTTCTCTACGTCTTCCTCCTGCTGCCCTTTCTCCTCCACCCTGGCACGCTCTCATTTGTCACATTTACAATGAAAACATCCAAATTTACAGATGCTATCAATTAATCACCTCCACTCTAATTACAATCCAATTAACCTCTGTTTCCACACGCCATGCTGCAGGACAGCCAGCACCCTCCCTCCTCAATCACACTGCTCGGAGAGAGAGACAGACAGAGAGACGGAGAGGAAGTCAGGCTGAAAGGACAAGTAAGATTTAATGAAGAAAAAACTTAGCCAGACAAAGAGAGAGATAATGTAGATTGGTAGATAGCTCCATAAGGCCAAACGTTTCCGTCTATTTAATGACAGCGGGGTTTGCGTTTATCAGGGGTGATCTAGGGCTATTACGCACAATTAAACTAAATCCTAAACTGATATCTCCATAAGATGCCATGTACACGTATGACCTCCACCCAAACTCTCCCCGCACAGGACAAGTCCAGCGCTTGGTCAGACCCTGATGTTTGTAAGACTTGGTTTTTGTTGCATTTTGATGATTATTTTGGAGGTGTTTACATTCTAGTTGTGCACCACATATGTGGACCACGAATGTGAGGACGTTTCCCACTGTCACTGTCAGAGAAGATAGAATCAGGAAAGAAGAAAAACATTATTCTCAGCTCAAGAGCCTATATCTCAGTGGAGCATCGTCTGTGTGACTTGTGTAAAGACAAAGACAGAGGGAGAAGGAGATGCTGCTGTTGGCAGGAGGTTTGAAGAAAGACAAAGGACGTGTCTATTACAAACACGACTTTTCTCTTGGTCCGGAGGGAGATGAGGCTGTCACCATGATCCACCTATGGGTGTGAGCTTCTATTGTCTGCCTGCACACACATGCAAACACAATACGTTGGCAGACACTCTTGTGTTGCTGAGATTAAACAAACATACCAGACGTTCATCGTATATGTATATAAAACCGGCCTTGTACCCAGGCGCACACTCTCCTTCAACATCTAATGTGTTCCCTCACGTACGGCAGATGTACGGCTCGTGTACCGAGTATAAACATGATGCACCCATACGGCGAAACAAAGACACACATTCGTGGACGTGCATGCACTCATCTCAGGCACTAACACAGAGGGGAAGACACTACTACTATTAGCAGCTGTGGATTTACAGTGGCCCATCAGCCTTCAGCTTTTAATGCCATGTGGGCTCTGATTTACAGCTCTGCCCCAGGGCTCCAATCGGCTTTCAATTAGCAGGTGAGCTGCAGCTCTGTTCCCAATCAATAGCTCAGTACAAGCAGAATGCAGGCACCCATGGGCCCCCAGCTTGGAGGGTGGAGTGATAAGACATGGAAGGGGTGGGGGTTGGGTGTGAAGGAGGCAGCAGTGAACAGCCAAGGTGGTATCATGCCATGAAGCTGGCCCAGAAGGCTGTTTGAAGAAGGCCAGACCTGTCACTTCCACTTTTTTCACACATGCACTTAAAGCACATTGCAGGAACAGTAGTTGGTTGGTCATTTTTAGTCTTATCTTATTTACTTTAAACAAATAAACACAGCTTAACAAAATCAAAGCATTGGTCTCAACGTCCATATAAGACAGTAAACATGTCCTTATTGGTGACCAACGAGAGGACAATTTAATTTTCATGTATGCACTACAAATATCTCTATAAGTGTCAATTAAGTACTATACAAGTAGAAAAACAATTTGCGTTTTCTTCAAATTAAAAATGTGGTATATTCTGCCTATCTGCCTTATTTTTGACATTTTTTGCGCCAGTACCTTCTCTAACGCCACCCTTCACATTGTTCCATAGCTGCAACTGGTTTTGTGAGGCTCAGGAAATGATGAACAACTCAAGGTCAAGTGTCCTGCTATTTTGACACACAGCTGGACTCAAACCCTGCCCTTCTGGGCTGGGACAGATTCCCTACATAGTGACTTACAACTGCACACATCAATTACAAGAAGTCATACGTAAGATTTAGTCTCAGATATCCATATTTTAGATTCAAGTAATGAAGATATTTTCATATAGTTTAAAAAACTTTCTCAAGATCCTCAAGCCCTAAAGCAAGAAGAGAAGGCAAAATATAACAAAAAGTTAAAGTTGCATTTGTCAAAATACGGACCATGGATCCATCCAACACAGATCGTTTTTTCACATGTCATCTTAGCTTAGCCTGTATCTAAAATAAAAGCAGTTCTCGACAGTCTTAACACATTCAATTAAAGTTTCAGAGCCACTTTGCATAATGAAATCGAAATTTTTGATGCAGCAGCAAACATTGAGCAATGTTTCTACGTTCTCAACCAACCATATTACGTTGATCTAAAGTTGGACGTCGCCCCAAATGATCCCAAGGCCACGTTGCCATGTCCATCACAGTATCATGGAGCTTTGTGATCCAATGATGCCATAGTGAAGATCCACGGTCCTATCTGATACAGAATACTGGCCGTTCTTTGGCTTCTTGTACGATGGAGCATTATTTTTTTAAAGTGATACACATTTATCTTATCAGATAAAGGGTGATACCATTTTCAGGGCACCTCAGCGGTCACCTGGCAGTAGGGGGCACCACTCGGCCACCAACTGCCCCCCCAAAAATTTAAAGACAATTTTTATGTGTATGTAGCATTTCATTTTTGTTCTTTAATGCATGGTTAATGCCATGTATTGTTCTCCCCTGATGTTTACTTTTGAGAAATTATATATAAATATATATATATGTATATATATATATACACAAGTGGCATTTATTACTATATATATAATTTAATATATTTAATATGTAATATATGTATATATATACTGTATATATATATATTGTTTTTCATTATTTTTAGAACTTTATTGATCCCTCTGAGTAAGACATCATTATACATCACTATATGATCATACACATCATTGTAATCTAACAGAAACATAAATGTTAAGTCCAAACCAAATGAACTGCTTATAGTAGAACTCACATTTTAATTTTCCCTGCAATAAAGACTCACAAAAAACACCAGTAAAGCTGAGAAATGGACTGAGAATTAATGGGATAGACTTTTAAAAAAAGAAAACCCAGAATACCTTATCAAGTCATTATGGGCAAATTTTTTAATGTGAACTGGAATTTCTCACTGGCTTAGACACACACACACACACACATCCATCCAGCTGTCATATCCACAGCCTCATCAAAGCTCAGCTCAGTCCAATTCCACAGAGAAGAGGCGCCAAGCAAAACAAAATTAAGTGTTTCAATTCTTATCCACCTCTCGGAGACACCATCACATGGCAAAATAGCCAAGTCATTTTAATTAGACCCACAGAGCACCACATGCTTCGGTTCCTACCTCAACTGCAGGAAAAAGAAAAATCCCATTTCCCTTGGTGGCAACAGAGAGCGAGGGGATCTGCCAAAGCAGGCGGTTTGGCACAGAAACAGCATTCATTTTAACGAAAATGAGCACCATTTTTACATTATGCTGTAGTGATTGTCAGAAGAGCAACCTTACATAAAGCAATTTCCTCTCTGCCTTTTTTTATATTTTGTTGTCTCTAATGTGTTTCCAGAAGCTAAGGAAAAAAAAAAAAAAGTAGTTTAGTGCACACAGAGAAGGCTGGGGGTAGACTGGGAGGCACCAGAGATGAAGTGACATGGGGGACTTTACAAAGAATAGTAGGAGACAGATGTTGAACTTGGGGTTCAGTTGACGTGGTGGAGCTGGGATAACCAGGTTCTCTCAACACGTCGGCCTGTTTTGTCAGAAGGGGGCAATAAAGGGTCTTTGAAGGCATCCTAGTAGGAGATTTATGATTTTGTGACCGTGTGTGTGTGTGTGTGAGAAAGCATGCATGTCTGCACGGATGTATGTACACACGGTGCCATTAATGGGTGCACACAAGCGATGAGTGCAGGAGTAAATGAGGCTGAGTATATGACCTCAGGTGTGCATGCTGTTCTGCTCATGTATGTGCATGTGTTTTTCTGCATGTGTGCCCTACGTGTGATGGGAGAGCAGCCTGCTTCACTACATCTTACTCCGGGTATTGGAGAGCTGCAGTCAGAGCTGCTGGAAAGCAGAGAGCGACAGGCAGCTCTTCCCTCCACACATCTCTGTTCAAAGGCGCCATCAAAGTCTGGCAGAAATGTCAGTGCTGCAGGCAGGGGACCGGCCTCTGAATGTCAGTCCTTCTCAGGTCAACACTGAGAGCCAGCCTCGCTCGTACAGACAGGGAGGGGGCGGTGTAGATGAAGATAAAAAAAAAAAAAAAAAAAGAACTCAGGGACAGTGATTAGGAATACATGATGGAAAAAAGTGAGATTAAACCTTCGGAGAGATGGGAATTATAAGACTGCAGAAGGAAATTGGAGAGTAAAAAAAAAAACATTGTAGATAAGAGAAAAGAATATTGAGTTTAGGCGATTCAGACAAGTTTTTTTTTTTTTTTTTATTCTGTCAGTGTGTTTCTGTAAGTTTCTGTAAAACAATGTTACAAAGCTCCAGGACAAGGGTTTGTGGGAGACATTGACTGAAAGAAAAGTACCAATATTTTTTCTATGCTACTACATAAGGTGAAGTGCTCCTTGCCAGAGATTTTTCAACTGGTGGGACCCATTTCTAGTGTGTTGGAGGCAATAAAATATATGAAAAATATATTTTTTTTAACTTTAAGAATGCAGTTAGTGAATGTTTTGTTAAAAAATATAAACAACAAATTTGAGATTTTTTAATTTATTTTGTAAAAATACATACTAAGAGACGATTTGGATTGATAGACAAAGAGATGGTAAGAATTTTACATTTATTTTGACCTGCTCACACCCATTTAAGGTGTGTTGATAACTTAACTCTAATACCACCTTAATTCACATAGACACAATCTACTGTCATTGACAGATGAATGTATCAATAGAAAAATAGATTTTTCTTACATTATTATTTGTTAAATTCAATTTACCCGTTATTTCTTCAATAAATGTAGGAAATCCCGCTCCTGCATTCTTTATATTTAATCTAGAAAACTGGTGTAAATATTCTGACCAGACACTGTTGCCCCTGAGGACTCCTGGCCCTGAAAGGTCAGTTAATACCAGAAAAACAGAAGTAGCACAAATACATTTACACGCACAAAAATACTAACTCACGCACATGCACACACTTTCACATGCACACGTGCACGCTCTCCCGCGCAACCTATCTCCATTTCACTATTAAGTGGGGCCTGAATTTCCCCTGAGCTCCGGTACGGTAGAAGCCGCCTCTAGAGTCCGGCTGTGCTAGATGTGTTGTCTGCTCCCTTACCATTCAATTACCCTCCTGTAATCTGACAGGCTCCTCATGGCCAGCACTGGGACAATCACTTCTACGTGTGCGTGTAAGAGGGAATGAGAGCTAGGTAGGTTTTGGCCAAAGACGAGCATGAAGGCAGTGAAAATGGTAGGCTTTTGTAGCACTCGGTAAAAGAAAAAGAAAGGCTGTAAAGTGTAAATGTCCATCTGTCGATAAATGTCTCCAATCACTCAGGAAATTGACAGGAAAGTGTTTTTGAGTCAAAGGAAAGCAATGTGCATCACTTCACCGGGGCAGAAAGACATGCTTCAAAAACGGTGTCAGGTTTTTTTTTTCTTTTCCCGTAGCACTTTAATGGCAAAACCTCTCCTGTGTAATTTCTCCCAGAAGAATTGGGTTAGATTATCTGACGTGACATGGAATGTTCTTACACACACATTCAGAGGCTGACTGAGAGAGGCACAGTGTGTGTGTGTCTGTGTGTGTGTGTGTGTGTGTGAGGGATTGTGTGCTTTGTGCATGTCAGAAGCCCAAGAGCTGTGAAACTAACAAGTTGGTGAGAGGAGGGTATGAGGAAGAAACAGCACAGAGGAAAATTAAAAGATGGAGTGAGTTCGACAGAAGGGAGAGAGATGGAAAAAGTGGAGAAAAACAAGAAGGTCTGCTGGGTATAAAGTTTCCCCTGGATGTGATATGTGGATATGGGGATGTCATCAAGCCTGTGATGTGGAAATAATAAAAAAATTAGGATTGTCTCCTGAGACAGGCGAATTAATCCAAAATGAATTACAAAGAGAGGGAGAGGAGGAGAGAGGGAGAGGAGGTAAAAAGGAAAAAAAAAAAAAAAAAAACAACATCAGCTTTTTCATTTTCCTCTGCTCCGAGGCAGATGGGGGCGGTTTGTGAAAGAACTGTGAGAGCTGTGAAACTAACAAGTTGGTGAGAGGAGGGTATGAGGAAGAAACAGCACAGAGGAAAATTAAAAGATGGAGTGAGTTCGACAGAAGGGAGAGAGATGGAAAAAGTGGAGAAAAACAAGAAGGTCTGCTGGGTATAAAGTTTCCCCTGGATGTGATATGTGGATATGGGGATGTCATCAAGCCTGTGATGTGGAAATAATAAAAAAATTAGGATTGTCTCCTGAGACAGGCGAATTAATCCAAAATGAATTACAAAGAAGGGGAGAGGAGGTAAAAAGGAAAAAAAAAAAAAAAAAAACAACATCAGCTTTTTTCATTTTCCTCTGCTCCGAGGCAGATGGGGGCGGTTTGTGAAAGAACTGTGAATCCCATAAAAATTTAATTAATAACAAAGGGAAAATCGCGCAAACACACACACACATGTTGATAGAAGTGGAAAAATTAGTGGTACGGGGGTGGAGAGATAGTCAAACAGAGAGCGAGGGTACAGATGGAAAAAAAAAAAAAAAAAAAACGACGGCGGCGGAGATTTGAGGGAATGAAGGGTGGGCACTGTTGCTCCCAGATTGCACTGCTCTTTTGTTCCCTCTCGTCTTTCTGGAAAGAACTGCCAGTGTTAAAGAGGAGATGTTGCAGGGGCCATTGTAATAAATGCCACTTGTAAATTGCGGAGTGGAATTATACAGCGTGCAGATGGATCCATACGCCTGAGCAAAACGTGGCCAAAAAAACCAGGAGCGATAATTAAGACTTAGGGGGTGAATGACAGAGCCATTTGTGACGAAGGAATATGGCGTCTCCTAGATCTCTGGGAAACAGAAGGGCTCAGAGAGGCTCTGTGTCACAAAACATTACCCACACAGCTGTTGGCTTTATGAGCAGCGATGGTGTACGTCGTTTCTCTCTCCCTCTCATTCTGTACTCTCCTGTCTTCTGTCTTTTCCAACCGTTTCCTTCCCCCAACACACACACACACACACACACACACACATCTGACTTTGGTCACAGCACAGCGGTGCTGTTTCTATCCAGTTTGTCCGTTTTTTTTTTTTTAAAAAAACAACCACCACAACCTCTTCCTGAGCGACCACCATCCTGTCCCTCTCCGAGGAGGGTAGACAAGGACTTGTTCTCCGTCAATAAAAATCCTGGGAGGGGGAGGAGGAAAAAGAAACTCTGCGTGCACATAAATACAGAGTAACACACACAGGCTGGAAATTCAATAAAAAAAAAAAAAAACAAGTACAGACGCCGATTTGCGCTCTGTACTGTTTTGAATAGGGTTTTGGGGGCTTACCGGGGCTCTGGGATGACTGTAAAGTAGGAAAATCATATTCTGTTGTTTATCTTCTATCTCTTGTCAAAAAAAAAACAGAAAAACAACAACATTTTGTATGCCATTTCTGCGCTCACTGTGTCCACAGCAGCCCTGCATTCTCCCCCTGCTAGGTTTGCTTCAAACTTGAGTTCCCATCTAATATCATTAGACAGTGGATGTGTTGCCCTCCTGGGTGGTGAAAGCACCTGCTCAACAAGTGCAGCCTGGCTGTCATGTACCTGGCTGTGTCTTCTTGGGTTTTTGTCTCTGTGTATAAATTGTCACAGCATCTCAGCACATACAATACCAGAAGGAGAACCTGCTGGTTTGTCCTACCAGGAGAATAAAGAAAATCTGATTCTGATGTGTCTCCAGTAAACTCTGCCTTCTTTCTTCTGTCTCTCTGTCAAGTCCATCTATCTCTTCAGCTGGCTGGCCATCTTTTTCTTCTCGTCTCATCTGCGTCTTTGTCTTTGTCTCTGCCCCGCGGGCCTGTGCAGCATGCAGAGTTGTCTGGGAGGTCTTAACTCAAATGAGACCCCCTTCGCGCCCCGTTAAACCACCGACCTTCACTGTCACCGTTGTCGCCTACTGCAACCTACGACCGGGGCCTGAGCTGCGAGCTAAGAGACCCCGAGCTCAATAAAAGTGTGGGTGATTAAACAACTCCCGGTAATTGCTCCTTTTGTGCTTGAATCAAACACTCCATCTTATTACGGAGGGTAGAAAGAAGGAGGCCAGGAGAAGTTCCACTTCCGCCGAGGACCAGACACCCTCCATGACCGGCTGACCCATCATCACTATTTTTTTATCTGACCAAACAACAGCTCCGCTCTGTGTGTGTTTACCTGCGTGTGTGTCTGTAGGTTCTAGTGCCGCGAGTGGATAAGCCACTTTGAATAAATATGCAAAAAAAAAAAAAAAAGCCAATGGAACAAAGAAGGACGGGGTGACACTAGAGCTCCTCTCTGTGGCTCAGGGTTGAATTACAGCAGTAAAAAAAAAAATATGCCACGGTTCGATAAAAGCAAATTGCAGTTGTGTGGCACCAGCCAGCTGGCTTTGGTAATGGGGACAAAGCCAAACCAGCAGCCATGTCCAACATAAGGGCTGGGTTTCAGAGATCATTGTAACACCTGAACTATACACAACCTCTGTTGGTAGCACACAAAAAAACCAACATGTGTAGTCGCGTCTGTGCGAAAGCTCAGCCGTGGGGTCCCTGTCAAATGGGTCAGCTTATAAAATGGACCGGTCCAATTACAGCCGCCACAAATACACACCTAAAGTGCCTTTCAAGGGTCCATGAGTGCTCGGGCTTTTCCAATGACTCTGTCCACTCTCCACACACCCGGCTCTTGTTGCGCTCATGCACGGCCTCCTGTGCCAGATCGGCCATCAGTCTGGAAGCGTTTGGCTGCTGTGAAACCAGAGAGCTCTCTGTGGTCAGAGCAGCACAGGAGCTCTGAGTGAGCAATTGGCTGGTCAACAACTATTAGTGATACACTCGGCCATATGTAAACATGGGCATTAGGAGTCGAAATCGATGTGGACTTGAATCAATTTGCGATGCAATTAGGGGGCAGACATTATGATGAAGATCAGCCGTATATATGCCAGTGTATCGAGCCGTCATTTCCCACTTCCTCCCTTGGCATGATTGAATTACTTTTGCGCACTTTCAATTTGCTCCCAACATACAGCAGAGGAAAGTAGTTCATGTGCTTGGTAATTGTTTGTGTATAGAGATGACATAGTTGGTTGCACTTGTTTGGAAATGTATTCCATCAGACCCTTTCTCTCTTTTCCCCCCGTTTTTTGTTGTCGCATCAATGTGTCTTAATTCCACGTGAGAATCAATGAAGGGCTTCATTTTTTGTGTTGCTGTTTTGTGTGACTAACAATCTGTGTAAAAAACACAAATTGCAGTTTACACCCAGAATTAAATGTCATTAATGTTTCAGTCAAATGGAGAAAAATCACGAGCGTGCGCGCTGGTGCGAGATCGATTCTTTCAATAATTATTATTCTAGATCGTCGTCAACAAGTGAAAATGTTCAGGACGTGGCAAGAAAAAAAATGTGACGCAAAACCTGTCAGGATACTGGTGGATCAATGCTGCCCCCTTGTGTCCGAGTTGGCGTCTACACATTAAAATTAAACATGCACAACTTCATAATGACGCAGACAAACGAGACTGTATGTAAAACTGTGCAAAATCAGGCTTTATTCTGCTTAACACCATTCATTTTCTCCTCGTCTCGTCCTCATCATCGCTGTCCTCATGTCTTCAGAGTCAACTTTGAAGAAGTGTCTCATCAATGCAGCTGAGCAGAGTGGTCTCTAAGATACTCAGCTCTTAAACCTACAAATAAATACAGGTTTAAATCCCAAGATACAATGCGTAAATGGGACATGTCTTTGTCCTTCCTTTATAAAAGTTCTGCAGCGTCCGTATTTACAGTTCATTGTCCCTCTGTGGTTTAGCGTCCATTCAGCAGTCGGGGTCTCAGCTACAGGAAGCACTGAACCCCCGTGAGAGTAGATACATATTAGGGTGGTCAATGTTACAGTGTCCTGGCTGTGTGGATATTTTCGTCTCTGGTCCATCAATGTCCACAGTACTGCAGCTCCCAGTTAAGTCCATTTTCTCCAGTTTAGGCAAACACTGTGTAAGTGCAATGTCTAGTATAATGTCAAGAAAGTACAAACAGACTCATACACACATCCAAACTCACTCCAAAATGGATACTTCGAGGGCAATCGGACATAGTGGGTTTCTTGAAGACGTATCACCTCAGAGGTGAAACGAATTCAAGAAACCTACTATGTCCGGTTGTCCTTGAAGTATCCATTTTGGAAGAAATGGCCCGGATGACTGAGAACCTACACAGAAATCCTGACTCACTCACACACAAATAAAATGAACACTAATACACATACATACAGTACATGACTAACTGATCAACTCCAGGATCTGTACAGAGTTGCCTTTCTTTCCACTGAAACCAGACAGAACATTGACGGTTGCGTTTGGCACAAAAAAAAAATGTCACAGAAAACCAAAATAATGTGTACGTGAACAAACTGTAGGTGAATATTTATATAAGGACACGTACTGTATGTCAGACTGAACAGATCCTTCCAATGGATTCATCAGAGATCCTATCATTCCTATATTCTTCCAAATATTCCTGCATTCCTGGTGTGTCTTCAGCTTTGCAGAAATATGGGAATTTTTGTTCAAAAAACAAATCTTCCTTTCACAAATAAGTAAAAAAACTGATTTAATATTAAAAGTTTAACATTGTAGCGTAGTCAACAATGGGATGAACAGTTTTTACATTTAAAGGTTTTTTTAGAATTTAACTCTCATGGTGTGGATCTGCACTGTCTACACACTCTAGACTTTGAAAGTGCATCGTAGTTCAGTCTTAAATTGGTAAAAGGAAATTACAATGTTGTTAAAAGGCGATCTTTTTTTTTTTTTTTTTTACATTGATAATCAAAGTGCCTTCAGTGTCTGCAGCTTTTTATACAACACCTTGTTCCTAGATTCTGGCAGCTCGACCCAGTAGACAAGGACGAAAAAGGACAGAACAGCACCTGCCACTCAGACGATTACAACGTCACGCACCTCATTTCATGTCAATACTGGGAGGAAAGAAGATGAGTGAATCACGGATATGAATTTGTGAAACACGGGATGTAAATCTGCCCGACAGCAGCTAGGGTTCGATTATGGTTTGGACTTTTTTGCAGTTTTTTAACTAGAAATGTGCAGGAATTAGGAAAATAATATTCAAGGTACTAGGGTTCGGTGAGAGTGGAGTGTAAGACTGCGTTCAACCCAAGTTGTTTGAAATACAATTAAACATCATCACAGCTGAGCTGTAAATGTCACAAACAGAAAACAAGCTGTTGACATCAACGTCCATCAGACCGGAAGGAGAGAGGAACAAAAAAGTTAAAGAAAAAATCTTAGATATAAAGCGCTCCAGAGCTCCCCCTGCCTTAACTGTCAGGCCTCGAGTCGTCTCAGCGGAACATTCTTTCTCACTGGCTGCCTGTGTTTCTTCTTCACAAAGACCACTGATCCATTCAAGCATCACTGGTGAATCTCCATTAGCTGGAGTAAATCTGGGTCCCAATCACACGCATGATCTCCTTCTGAACCTTAGGCTCCTGGGTGTTAATGTTCGCGTCTCCCACTTGTCCGTCTTCGTACCTGCACGGAGAAGAGAGAGAGATTTTTTTCATTTTTATACATGTGAAAAATCTCAAACATATTCTACCCAGAGAAAACATTCGTTTTTAGTTTCTCTACAAACTGTAAAAAATTAGTTTTAACCCAAAATAAGTGCAAGTGCTGCATTACTTTTTCTCAAAAAGTTGTTCACAGTCGCTGCAAAATGATGATGATGATGAGTGATGAGGGGCAACAGCAGCATGTAGTGTAATTTGTCATTAAACTGCCATCATGCACAGTTTAGCAGGTATAACTGCAACCTGTGTAATGAGCTGTGCATTTTAAGGGTAATGATGATTTTAATGTTGCCTGTTGGATGGTTGCTCTGCCAAGTAGTAATTAGGCGTCAATTCTGCTGAAGTAATCAAGGAGTCGGAAGAGGTCGCAAATACTCACACGAAAAAGAAGCGAGTACAGACATGGTCAGATACTGGACACACCCAGATGTTCCCGTGTTTCTGCAGATCCTTAGATGTGATGACTGTTGAATACAGGAAAATAAAGTTTACCAGAGTTTGTTGGAAACATAATGCATACACAGATACAGATACGTCATCATTGTGACACAAACACCAGAAAGTGTGAGCTCTGCATTAAGAAAGGATGTTGTGGGGACATTAAGGAAGGAAGGATGTTGTGGGGACATTTTCCTGCCCATCACCGTAGTGAGCAGGGGGCAGCCAGCTGAGCCAGCGCCCGGGCAGCAGTGTGTGGGAATGATACCATGCTAGGTCTAAGGGCACCTCAGCGGTAGCATTAGGGGGATTCAAACCGGGGTCCTTGCGGACCCAAGTTCGTTTCCTTAGCCACTAGGCCACCAACTGCTCCAACTAACCCATTACCAAAGTGAACAGTGGGCAGTTTGAGCACCTGGGGGAGCAGTGAGTGGGGACAGTGTCACCCTCAGTGCACTTCAGTGGTAACTTGGCAGTTGGTGGATTCAAACCTGGAACCCTCCAGGACCCCTGTGTGGTTCTATAGCCACTGGGCCACCTCTTGTTCATGTTTTTTGATGAAGAACATATTTATGTTAAGTACGTTATTTCAGCTTTTTATAAAATGTATAGAACCAAAATACAACATTACATAATTTGTTTCCAAAATAAAATTCCAAATATTTTTTCTACATATTCATAATACTATTGTATGTATTTTTTTACAAAGATATACCAATAAGTTGTAATGTAATTTGTAAAAAAAATATTTTTATATGAATGCTTGAATTTATAACCATAACATACTCGAATCAACTTGTAAAAAAACAGTGAGGTATTTCCTCATGCTATTTACCTTCACAAAGAGCGATGCAGTTCAGGTTCCGACTCTGTAGAAACCTTGATTGTATAGGACGGCTCTGTGGACAAATCAGACAAATGTGAAGAACTGTTACCATTAAACAAACTGACAGAAACAACAAACTAACATTTTAGGTTTTAGGAAACATTATTTTGAAAAACTTTATAATTATCAAATAAATGTTGGCAAATACCAGGTCCCCACTGTGTCTCAAGGCTGTGATCTCATTGTCCCCATTATGTACTGCAGTAGCCAAACATGTACGTTTGACGAATAGACTGAGTCTGGTGTGAAGACGTAGTGTGTTTTGTTGTCTCACCGGTGGTATGGTGTTCATGCGGTTGTAACGCTGCACCAGTTCATCTTTGGTGGGCATGCGGTGCTGTCCTTTCCCCATTCCTGCGAGGAGCAGCAGCACACAGAGAGTAAACAACTCTGTCAGAGTGACCTTATCTGGAGTCATTCAAGCTGTGAAAAATCTTCCTCTGGTGGTTGTGAACGCCTTGTAAAGATAAATTATTACACACTGAGCCAACCTTCACGTGAAGGTTACCGGTTCAATTGCTACTGAACATTTCTGCATTAGGAATGAGCTGCCAAGTGATTTCCAGCCTCTAGATTCGTAAAGATGAGGAGCACAACCAGTGCAGATGTTGTCATGAAGTTTGAGCAAAATAAATACAAATGAAACTCAACTTCTGAAAAGTCAGCAAATAAAAAATTCTGTGTAATTAACCTGCCTAGGGTAAAAACAATGTGGATTTTACTTGGAACATAGTTTGATTTTCTTTTTTTTTCTATTTAATGCCTGCAGCAAACTTTAGATTCCAGATGGTGATTGAAATACATGCAAAATGGATGCCCTGAACCAGAAGCTAGTTAGTACATCAGCATCCAAGATGTGTAAGATCTACTTAGTTTAAAACATTGTACTATTGTCTATACATAGTATTTACAACATAGTACATAGTACATATATGCATGTACTATACTTTTTCTGTGAAAAGATGAGTGCAAAACAGTGGATTTGCCTTAATTGGTTTCATTAGATTTAAGATACAAGACGTACTTAACTTCATGATAATTGTATATAAAATATGATACATCATTAATAGTAATAAAACGTTAACATTATTTCGCTACTTACTTAACATTTCTGAAAATAAGCCATATGAAGTAAAATGAAACTTTCACGATTTACAATCCATCATGGTTGCTAGGAAACACAACAATGCAAACAACACAACACAACACAATGACAAAAACGACAAAAAATAAAATTTCCATCGTGTACAAGGCCATGACAGAGGTTGGTAGAGATGATGGGACGAATCTCACAGGCCCAATGACCCAACACCCAAAAATGTCACATGAATGAGCCACACAGTGCATCACGATGCAAAAAGAAAGCATGGACAGTCCCAGCGTGAGACAATGTCAAACTGGATGTGGTCACAACAGGACACAACACACATAAGTCTCACGGTCATGTAAGCCAGTAAGTGTGTGAAAGGTGGGCCAGTGGGGTCTCAGTGAGGACGAAGACAGTCAGTCCTACCTGAATATCCAAAGGATATGCTGGAGATGGGGCTCAGATAGATGCCCTTTCCATACGCTGCCCCATGCAGCTTGGGTGTGAAAGAAGGCAAGAAGGAAGGTTTAGGTCACGGAGCAGTGAGTGGTTTGTGTAAAGTACCCTCACACATACTGCAACACACAATATACACTAACACAATCCTGAGGAACTTGATAAACCAGAATGCCTTTTCATCTGTAATGTCTGAGTTTGGAAAGAAGGAATTTAGAGATGGTTTATCAACAAGCTGAAGCAGCTGAAGAAAATAATGCACGTGTTATTTAACGCAGTGGTCCCCAACCCCCGGGTCGTGGACCGGTATTGGTCCGTGGGTGAATTGGTGCCGGGCCGCAGAGAAATAATGTTTCCTTTTGGCTCCATCTGGCTATTACTTCCACTTGATCCATACCCATATCAACAAAAGAGCTGACCAATAGAATGGCTAGGATTCCATCATCAATAATGCAACTATATTTGATTAGGAAATATTTTCTCAGTGAAGACAACAACAATAAACTCACAATGACGCTGAGTCATTGATACAAGATTCTAACATACTTGTATACCAGTCTGGTAGGAGAAAATTATAGGCTGGGTGCACTTGGGAAATCCCTTGTTGTGCCCATGCACATTTAATTTGGGTAGGAAGATTTTATAGGTAGGCAAATATTTCAGAACACCGGCAATTTACTTTTGCTAAGGGGTATTTATCTGCCACAACTTATTGAGCGGTCCATAAAAATAGTATGTGACATGTAACCGGTCCGTGCCGCAAAAAAAGGTTGGGGAACACTGGTTTAATGCATTGAGTTGTGCTCTTGTGCCTAATAAGTTTAACTTGTGATCTTAAAAGCAAAAGTTTTGGCATTGAAGGACGTCTGAAGTCAGGCTCGAAGGTATGATACATGGTTTATTATAATGGTGGCAAAGATGGAATGGTTTTTCAAGGAGGTTCAGAATGTAAGAAACATCTGGACCACAGGTGTGACATAAACAATCAGGGAAGAAACAAGAGGAAGAACAAAGTGGAGCATGACAGTCTGGGAATACAGTGGAATAAAGATGAAGCAAAGGATGTAGAAAAGCTGTACACCATCAAACAAAAGGCGGGTGTTTTTTTTTTTTTCCCCGTTATTCCGTAGCTGGTATCATCAGCATATGGTGGAGGATGAGTGTCAATGCTCAAGGTGAAAGGCAAAGGAAAAAGGAGTGACAGATGAGCACTGACGGGATCAAAAAATGAGGAGTTGGAAAAAAAAGTTTGCGAACAAAAACAGCACAAACAAAGCCCGTCACCAAGATGCAGCAGACATGGAAAACATGAAAAGCTTTAAGAGCCTTGAAGTTTGAGATATAATCTTTTTTTTAGAGATGGCGTCATGTCTGTCTGCCTGAAGGCAAATACTTCCTGCATAAGTCTTTCTTAATGTGTACTTGAGTTTCTTGATCCGGCCTCAACAATGAAACAAACTGACGAAGATGTCGGATTTCAGTCATTTCACCTCGTCACTCATTCACAGCAACAGTCATTTGTCCTAAATACTGACCTTGAAGCCTCATCCGCCTACAGGCCACAGTCCAGTACTGCAAATACTCACTGTCATGAAGGTTCTCCCTGTGCATCCTTCAGCTTCAGACCTAGCCTACTTGATGCTCTAAGTGGTTACCCTTACAAGGCACACAAGGCAGCCTCCTGACACTGCAGGTGAGACTGCAGACCCCTTCTTTGGTCCCACAGCAGGGAGGGTCACATGACCCACTGCTGTTTGCGACGGAGACAAAGAACAGGCAGGAAACTCCCGTGTGCCCTGCTCACTACAATGCCAATCGCAAAGATGTAACAAGGGAAGCTGGCATCTATTAACTGCAAAAATGAATCAGCCGGACAACAAGCCTGCTCTTCAGCCGACCAGGTTCACTGTCCGAGAGGAGATGCGTCGTAAATTTCCAGCCAACTGCCAGGACTACGTACCTGCAGTTTGGTATAAGAGGCATTGACTAGTCCATTTCTCAGAACAGAGTGCCAGTTCTCTATATGGGAACCACTAGAGCAAGAGTAGAGAGAGGGACAGACGAGAAAAAAAAAGAGATAAAGATAAACGTACTGTGACGAGTGAAGCTCAAAGTGAAACTATTTTTGGTTTATTTTTAAGAGCTGTGCCAGTGTTTTACCAATACCTTGGAAGGAAATGATAGATACTTTATTGTTCATTGCCTATTACTGTATGTATTTTAATGTTAAATGAATAGTAACAAAGATTTTTTACAAATTTACATAAGTACAACTTTACATAGGATCAGATGTATTTTTACTTAAAGTTGTTATGTACATGCCATAAATCCATCCATCTTTTCGTCAATCGATCCCTCACCCATCCCTCCATCCTTCAATTATCCATCCATCCATCCAATCATCCATCTTCCCATCAATCTGTCCATCCCTCCATCTTTTATCTGTCCCTTCCATCCATCTATTCTTCAACCCATCCATCCCTCCATCCATCATCACTCCGTTCTTCCATCCACCTTTCTCCTCCTCCGTCCATCAATCCTTCCATCCATCCATCCATCCATCCATCCATCCATCCATTCCTTATTCTTCCATCACTTCATTCTTCCACTCATCCTTTCATCCATCCCTCTAACCATTCATCCATTTATCCACTCATTCATCCATTCCTTATATTTTCATCACTTCATTCTTCCACCCATCCAACCCTCCATCCGTCCATCCATCCATCCATCTAACTGCACTAAGACGATTATTTGTCACATTTGTATTTACTGAACAAACACGTTTCCACCGTGTTTCCTTGCGAGCTGACCATGCATATGCTACACTTGGATAACTTGGGGACTCCTTGGAAAATAATTTCAAAACAATAAAGTAACATCACAAATATTCTGCAATCATGTGGCTTGTATGCCACCTCTTATGTATATTATTTATTATTATTTATGTTTATTATTTATTAATTGTTGTATGTATCTAAGACATACTATCGTGTAGATTAATATTTGGTGGCCGATTTGACCTGCATGCTTCCAAGACTCATTCAGCTTAAAAATATTATTAAAGGGGAAAAAAAAAATCAAAATTAATTCTACACTGCATGTGCCCAGATGGACCATCTGCTGCAGTACAACTGGCAGAGAGGGTTGGATGTATGAGGTGCCCTGGGAAGATGCTTTTTCTGTCCAGGACACTGGGCATAAAACCACACTGGAGCGCCCCCTCCCTCCAACACGGTGGTCAGCCTGTCTAACACAGAGACCTGCTTCTCTGTATCAATAACATGTTAAATTATTTATGCATTTTAGCATTGGGGTTTAACACCGGATTAATTATTGACACTGTTCAATAATAGCAACATTTTAATATGAAATCCATTTACTCCAGAGTCATGAATGAACAGCTGTTTCATAATGGCTGTCATTAAAATTTACTTCCAAAAAAAAGGGCTTGGCATAAAAAAATATATTGATTGCATGGAATACGCATGGGTTAATAACAAATAACAAAGTGGACTCACTGGAAGGCAAAGGTGCTGCCGTAAAGCTTCTTGGCAGTGCGAAAGCGGGCCTCCTTGGCTGGAGGACTGCTGAGCAGCAGGAACTGGTGGGAGGTGTGCATGAATTTCAGTTGCTAAAGTAAAATAAATAAATGGCAGGGGGAGATGGGGGTTGAGTGAATGAATAAAAATAAGACAATTTCAAAGAAGACGTAACTGGGTGTGAATTTTTTGTCTTACTCTACTGAGAGGGAGTTTGACAATGTGGGATCGGTTACTTGAAATAATCCTGGATAGAAAAAAAAAGAAAATCAAGTTCAGTGTCTTTGTGCTGTCATGACAAATGGAAGCAGAATAAATGTGTTTCAGGATTTATTTTGTCTTCTCACCACTGGAGCAGAGGGTGAGCTAAAGGGTCCAGTTTGTCCATTTGTTTCTTGATCTCCAGATATGAGCCCTGAAGTAAAAAAAAAAAAAAACACAAAAACATTTTATTTGTTATTCTAACCGATTGATTTAAAAAAAAACTATGTAGCTGTGAAGACTGTTTTTATATAATTCACAATATTTTGTTTATAACATATAATTATTATTCATTACATTTCATTTTTTGTCATTTTTGTTTTTGTGGTATTGAGCTGGCTGGTTGGACACAGACTGGAAATTCTGTCTTACACAGATGAGTCAGTCAAGTCAACTCCACTAGATCTAAATGTTCCCTTCCCTTATATCCTTTCTCACTTCCCCTTTTTTACCTGTGTCATTTCCCGGATGGACATAACACTGTCCAGTGCTTTTTGCAGTCTCTCATAATTCTTCTTCTGTGGTCATTGGTTGGGCCAAGGATCATTTGTGCAATGAAAGATGGAACAACATACAAATATATTAAATCTCTTATAGAGGCTTTGATAAGATCGTCATAGTCGACTTTATAGAAAAAACAAACTGTAGGAAGATGTGATTGCTCACCTTTGGATTGAAGGCCAAGGTCTTGGGATCGTTTGGGTCGACGACTGATGGGTAGGGCTCAAAGATGATGCTCTTACGGGGAGACTCGAGGGCAGCCCGACACATGGCAACGAGAAGGTCAACCACCTGTAAAAAAAAACAGATTGTAAAAACAGAACATTTCCATTTACAAACTGATTTTGCTAAGAGCTTAGTTCAGGCCTGGGCTAGTACTTTGTCCCGCGGGCTGCAGCTGGTACTAAAATTTGAGTCAAGGGCCAGGTTGAAATACTCAAAGATTGAGTATTTGCGGAACTATGATAAATAATAGGGCTGGGTATTGATCAATTCGATTCACAAGGGTTCGATTCGATTCAATTCACGATTCGCTTCGGTTTTCGATACAGTTTTTGTCATATCAATTATAGTTTGGTACCAATGTTCAAAGCTAAAATTGAAACTTAATCCATTTGCTAATAAAAAATGTATTTTGTATTGTAATGTATTTTACATTTATTTCCATCACAAATTTACTCATGGCAGTCATATTAATCCATCATGCATTTTTTATTTAACATGACTTGACCCAAAATTACAAGGCAGACTCTAGTTTTAGATTTTAGTGCCATGTTGTTTTTACATTTGTTTTACGTGCGAGTGTGTTAACTCGCACATAACCACGTAAATACGTAATCACCTGTGGTGCAAGAGTTCACATAAAGTTGTTTGGAAAAGAAGGGAAAAAAAAGATCGATTTTTGGATTTATGAATCGATATCGTCCTATTAACAAAAAAATCGATTAAAATCGATTAATTGATTTTTTAAACCCAGCCCTAATAAATAATGAGTAACGTATTGAATTAAGTCAAAATACTTCAAGCCTCTTTAGACTATCTAGTGGGAAAATGCTGGTTTTGCAGGGAAAAGGTAAAAGGATAACGATAATATAAATTAAAAATATAATTTGGACAAGTGTGGCGGGCCGGATTATAATGCCAAACGGGCTGCATCCGGCCCCCCGGGCCTTAGTTTGCCCAGGTCTGCCTTACAGCACAATATGAAAGAAAGACGTTTTTTATCATCTCATATCTGTCCAGACGTCATCACCTCTGCTCCTGTGGCCACTTCTTCTGCAGCTCCAGACATTACACCCAGAGTGTAAAAGGAGAACACACACAGTTCCCTGGTGCACACCGCAGGCTGATGTCACACAAAGCATAACGTAACAACAGAGAGATTTTATTGGTTCACTCATCTAACTGAAGGAATATGAACAGAGAAATAAAATGCATTAAACATTTGTTTTTCTTTTTTTTTGTGTGTGTTTGTCTGGACGTTACCTTCAGCATGGATCCATTCTGAAAGACGTGTTGTTCATCACAGACCACGCAGTACTCATTTAATGTGGGGATCCTCTGCTCTGAGTACTTCATTATCTGTTAAATAAAAATGCTGTTTGCAACTGCAGCATTGCCATATGAAGGAATGAATCCGGTGACATTAAATTGTTTGGTTACACATTTGCAGGCAGCATAAAAAGCACTCCTTGTCACCTATTGTTTGTGTATGGACTGATCTAATGCACTCCTATATTGCTGCACATAGTAATTACTCTCGATGCAAAACAAAAATCTGACTTTTTATTTTTCAATAACTTTACCACTAAATATAGAGTCTTATATCTTCCTCAGTGGGGTCTAACCTGCACTAAGAAGCCATACTCCAAGGTGGGGATGTTCTTGCAGTGGCCGCCCGCCTGGGATGAGAAAAACAATTCAATCAGCTGCCTCGTGGTAATCTGCGCTGGGGCCCTGGCCGCTGGGACAGCCACAGTCTGATGGGTCAAGTGAAGACAAAGCGTTATGGGAAACGGCGTAGCAGCCAAGTGAGGGCATGGGCAGGATAAAGCTCAGGTGGGAAGAGTGCAGACGACAGGTGACTGTCAGAGTGGGACACAGTGGAGAACAGCAAACACTTTTTTCTTCACATTTAGCAGAGGGAACCAATGGAACCCGGGTGATTATTACAGAATCAATAACAATAATGTTACAAATAGATCGAAGAAATGCAACGTTTACGGTCTGGGTTTAACTCGGTTGTCATGCTGTCAAATCTTTACGGCTGTTTCTTGATACCAACGGGCACTGACCTGGCTGTTGGGGGGGTAGCTGAACAACTCTCCCTTAGGGTTTTTCATGGTACATGAAATAGAGCGGTTCATCAGGCGGGTCACTCTCAGTTCAGGGACACTCAACTTTCCTTTTATTACTGTGTCCTGGATCAGAGGAAAACTCGGTGACCTGTAAGATACAAAAAAAGAAAAAAGATGAACATTTTCTTCTCTTAATTTGTCAAATTTATTTCTCCCAAAACTGTGCATTTAGTCTGGTCTCCCATTTCCATTTCATGTTGAAGAAAATGATATTTAATCCAGGTCCTGTACTAAACTGAAATAAGACTTGTATTACAAAGATGTATAGACTTCTGGACGGACAAGAAATTTAACAAACGATTTTAATTGAATTAGTTAAAGTAATTTTTTTAATTTTTTTTTATTTTTTAAGATTTAAAAACCTGCTCAAAATTAAAAAAAACTCTGTTAGGGGGTTTATGGGTTGTCACAGCGGATTAACATTTTCCATCTCCCCATGGTCTGTGTATCTTCTACTCTAACTCCAACTACCTCCATGTCCTCCCTCACTGCATCCATCAATCTCCTCTTTGTCTCCTACCTGGTAGCTCCATCTTGGGAATCATTCATCCACCAATGTATCCACTGTCCCTCCTCTGAACATGTCCAAACCATCTCAATCTGTCTCTGTCTCTAGCTTTCTCTTCAAACCTTCTTGTCTGTGTTGTCCCTCTAATCACCTCATTCCTGATCCTGTCCATCCCTGTATCCCGGCATCTTTAACTCCTTCACCTCCAGCTCCGCCTCCACCTTCCTGTATGAGGCTGAGATGTTTGACACCTGACACAAATACTTTACTCAACAATAACAACAATGTTGTCCCAGTAAATAAAACCAAAAGAAATGTCTCTCAGTGTAAAAAGAAAAATACAAGGAGTGTTCTGAAACTTATCAATTGCCTCCTTGTCTGTCAACTCTTGACACTGTCCAGACAACCTTGGCTGACGTCCTATTGAGTGAGCCTTAAACTCAGTCCCTGTGCTACTTTTACTGTCAGAGCATCCTTAAGTGAGACAGAGGCCAGGAGGAGAATTGTTCTCTGAGGGAAACTGGTTAAATATATTGCATTTGCTTCCATCCTTTTTGTCCTTTTGTCTCTACACTTTCTCTTGGACATGGTTATGTCCTTTAAAAAAGTTTTTTTTTTCATCACTATAAATGTTCACTGTCAGTCAAAGTATCATAAATACATCATATTAATGAGCTCTATTGTGTTAAGATGTGTCTAATATTTCATTTGACAGGCGGAGGCGTTGGATTTGCTGAATCATTCTTTTCCGAAAACCAAAAATAGCTGCTCTCGTTTAAAGGTCAGCTGAAACAAAAGGCAATTTCTATGATTTTTTTTTTTAGAAATGGCGTTTTAAACAAGGTACAATCTGTAATCTTCTCATACATATATATATATATATGTTCAAACTCTTTTTATTATCATCATATTATATTGGTTGATTTGTTGATTTATTAATTCCATCCTTATATATCAGCTGGGACAGAGAGAAGAAAGTACCTACTTGGGGATAGGGGAGAAGATGCTGAGCCCAGCTCGGAACTTTTTGATGGTCCCTCCAGCTTTGAACCAGCTGTGCCTTTTCTCCTGCTGGGCTTTGAGGAACTCATTACTGAGATGTTTCCACTGCTGTGAAGTGAAAGTGCTCAGGATCCTGATGTGTAAAAAAAAGTATCGAGAAAATAAATATGAGTAAAAGAGTCAAAAGTCATATTTTTACTATATTATTTTTTTATTGTTGTTGTGTGTTAGAATTGAAGTGATTCTGGAGATGTTGTTATAGTGATGAGTGTGTGAAGGACGAATGAGAAGGTTTATCAACTCACTTCTTGAGCTGCAGGCCGAGGCTGAAGCCTTCTTTGTTGGAGGGCTGGAACACTTCGACCGAGGGCTCTGAGCAGAAACGACTGATACGATTAGATAATGCACAGATTTATTTTGTTCTTACATCACACCGTGTCTCACGCTCCCTCTCGTGTAGCACACACTGTACTCACCTCCCACGCTCAGTGAGTGAGTAGCACACATATTCTAAAGTCCCTCCCAGACAACCACTATCCACACTGACACCTTTTACTCACCAGGTCCATCGAGGTACTGAGAAAGAGAAAAGCGCAGTCTCAGAATAATGGGCTCTGTTCTGATAACTTTCCAAGCTGTCGCAACCTCCTCCTGAGTCAGACACACACACATGCACATACACACATACACAGTTAGCACCCTAATTAGGGCCATTTCTCATTGTGCAAATAAAGTCAGCCTGCGTTATAAATGACGAGATACGTCGCAAGATGCTGTGGGAATGGCAGCGAAGATGGAGGGAGGAACACAACGCTGACTCACATCTAAGAAACCGATGTTGATGTGAAGATCGATGTCCACGTCGTCGATGGTTCCATACTCTCTGTTCAGGACACAACAGGAGATACAGTCCATTAAAGCCAAGAAAAAGGACGCAATTAATCCTCACACTTCTTCTTATCCATAAGTTAAGATATTTTAAAACACTAACTGTTTATATTATATGTGTACATACATACAGTCATAAAAACTTATTGAACATTGAACCTCCCTTGGTTTCTTCTATTTTTTGTTAATTTAATGTCTGGTACCACTTAAGGTCTTCTTCGTCTCCTTTCAGCTTGTCCCTTTTTCAGGGGTTGCCACAGCGAGTCAACATTTTCTATCTCCCCCTGTCCTCTGTATCTTCTTCTCTAACTCCATCTACCTCCATGTCCTCCCTCACTGCATCCATCAATCTCCTCTTTGTCTCCTACCTGGTAGCTCCATCTTATTCTTCTACCAATATAACCACTGTCCCTCCTCTGAACATGTCCAAACCATCTCAATCTTTTCTAGCTTTTTCTCCAAACCTTCCTGTCTGTGTTGTCCCTCTAATCACCTCCTTCCTGATCCTGTCCATCCTTGTCTCTCCTAAAGAGAACCTCAGCATCTTGAACTCCTCCACCTCCAGCTCTGTCTCCTGTCTTCTACCTATTCCTAGTGTCTCTAAGCTACACATCAGCACAGCTGGTCTCACAGCTGTCCTGCAAACCTTCCTGGTACCACTTAAAGCATATTGCACATACTATATATAAATAAATTACATATAGTATATATTAATATATATCTTCACATATGTATATATACATATATTATGCACATATATAGTTAATATTGATAAGATATTTTGCATTTTAATAATATTATATAGGATTATGTAAAACTAAACTAAATTCAGCAGTTCAACTACACTTCTATGTGTGGCTGTGTGTCTGTACCTGACAGAGACAGCGCTGTCAGTGTAGATGTCTTTCACCGCCTCAATGTCTGCGTCCAGCTGAGGGTGACGGTACAGATCAGCTGCACAGCTTCCCTATAAAAAAAACAAGAATTATATTTCTCACTGTATTCAGTTACAAGATTTTATCATCAAAACTTGTTTATTACTTATCTATTCACTTAATTAGTGAAGTGATTAATTAATTAGTCAAAGTCAGGGATTTGTTTCTACTTTAATGTTTGCAGTAAAGCAGCCATTTTGTGGCACTTGTTGGTCTAATGTCATTTTCTACATTAATGTTCTTGTTGTTAATGATATACATTTATTCATTTTCATCTGTTTGTCCGTTGCCAAGTCACGGGGGGAGCCAAAGTCACCCAAGTCACACTGCTCCATGTGGGGGGGAGCTCTGTAGGTTATGTGGGTCGGAACGGTTCAATGCTACGACATAAGTTCATCTATGAAGGAAACACCTGAACATTGTAACTTAATTTTAGATCACTTAAAATGAAGTAAAAATGAAAATTCTTCATGTTCCACTTGCTGACTTTGTTTGGTAAAACTTCACCACTAGATGATGCTAAATACTTAAAGATTAATGTTTAATAACAGGTTTATTTAAATTATGAGAATTTTATGATCAATTTTGCATTTATTACATAAAACATATACTTTATATTTATGAAAACCATATGTGCAAGAAAAGACTATTTTCTATTTTCCAAGTTTCTAAGAGTATATTAATAATAATGGTACATTGGGGTAATAATCCCCACTGACAAGTCTGTCACACACATTCCTCTGGTGTCTGTTCTCCTGTCTGGAGAAAAGATCCTACAGTTTTATTCTTATCTTCTTTGCGCAGCTTTCATGTTCGTTGAGCGCACGGAAAATGAGCGTCGCACTCATTTTCTGACTGGATTTAAATTTCAATCACAGCGCCGGAAAGATAACAGTAAAAAGGATGAGTCCCAGATTAAAATCTTCCGTGGAAGAGCAACACTGAACTTTATAAGAGGAGATGAAACATGAATCGGAAGCTACTGAGTGGAGTTTGGCAGCTTTGCTGGTGACTGATAGAACAGATGTGTTGAAGGAAGACAGGCCTTAAAAAATATTTATGAACTCCTTGAAAAACATTTGGTGCTTTCTCCGAGGCTGGAGAATACTTCAGGATCATCTGACATGTTTGACAGTTTCTTAAGTTGCATATCTGGAACAAACCCTTAATAATAAAAATCTAGCTGGAGGGTGAATTCAGAGTAGATTCTTATTTGGTACCAACAAGTGTAACTAACAAAAAGTAACACCATTAATCCTCATTGACTGATCCTTCGATGTCTTTTTATCATTGGGAAGCAGAATGTTGGAAGGTTAGTTTTACCCTATTGATGATGTTGTCACAATTGGAAAACTCAATTGGAAAAAGGATAATAAATGTTTTTATATTAAGGTCCAGAACCTTTTATCTACTACTATCTATCTATCTGTCTGGTTGTTTTTTTATGCTGCTGACTGGATGACCTCTGTTTTTTCCTGGATTGTGTTAATAAAGTACCAAATTTAAAATCTAAAAAAAAAAATCTATCTGTCTATAGGACAGAGTCCACCCTGACAGACCAAGAGGTCTTCAGGCTGCATAAACTGGCCGCTAAATCAAAGAAGATGCTCCGTGTTAAACTCATCTCTGACACCTGAACATCGGTGGTGCCGGAGCGAAGGAGGGCAGTTCATTATGATATGGCCATTAAATGATTTCCTAAGTTTTAGTGGAGTGTAACAGCTACACTGAGGTTGTTTGCTTTGTACTGATGTTGGATCACATCTGTTGTGTACCATGTTTAATAATGTGTACCATGTTTAATAATTTGACTTGTTGTCAATCTTGACCTTGCTGATGAAAGTGTCTTGGATTCTGTTCTTTCCTGGATTGTGTTAATAAAGTACCATATTAAAATCTAAGAATATCTATTTGTCTATCTATCTATCTATCTGTCTATCTGTCTATCTGTCTATCTATCTATCTATCTGTCTATCTGTCTATGTATCTATCTATCTATCTATCTATCTTTAACAATACTTACTGACCAAAAAGAACAGGACCATTCAAGATCATCCAGTCCCGACTGGCTTATTTAACACACATAGTAAACATGAGCTTTTATCTTGTATATGTACATATGTATATATATGTATAAGAATAACAATAATAATAACCACCCATCATGTGGTTATAAATCATCCTGAGTATAACCACATGATGTTAAACAGTTTTGAACTCGGTGAAATAGTAATATCCCGGTTCAATATTGACTTTTTGGTCCAACATTAGACACTTTTTTGCATTTTCAATAAAAGTAACATGCACTGATGTCCTCTAAGTCTTTTACAGTGTAATGTGCACTGATCTGTATTGTATCATAAGAGGTTGGAAGATGGAAACAACCCTCATCTGTACCTGAATGCCGTATAGGAACTGTTCCGACTCATTCTCTCCGTCTGACTCCTCGTCTGTCCAGCACTGTCCCTTGATGTCCTGTGGACACAGTTATAAAAAGGCCGTAATATTACAGCAGAGAAATGAAGCCCTTTTGAACGTTCCCGTCGTCTCGCTTCCTTTCTCTCGCGTCCATTTTTAGCTCAGTGTTGGAGAACTTCAAAACACTGCTGTATTTAGACTCAAAGGAACAGGGATCTAAGCATAACATTGACTCAAAGACAGAAATTTGGGGATTGAGAATATAATTAATCTGAGCTAATTTCTTTATCTAAGCCCATATTTGTATGCTGCTCACAAAATTAAAGGTTATCAAACACAGATCCGAATTGTGTACCAAGAGAATGACTAAGCTCCATGCAACAACAGCACAGCTCTGGTTCTCTTACCATTAGGTCTTGTGTTCATAAGTCTCACTCAGACAGGTTTCGGCCTGTGAACGCCGTCGAACATTTCAGCCTATTTCCAGGAGGAAACACACACAGCCTCGATTGTGACACTCGTCCGTCCGGCACCGTGAGAAGAGTCTTGGAGACACAGATAACAAAATCGATACAGGGTTATAACGTGAAACAAAATGGCCATACCCAGAGATGCCATCTTTTGTAAACTGTGCCCTGCTGCTTCCCCCACCTCCTTTAAAACGTCTGCAATTCACCTTGCCATGTATCCTAGCAACAGCTCTCTCTGCCTCCATTCAGAGTGGCATTAATCACCGTGTGGAGAGTGTGTGGGAGATGTGTGCTGTACATTTAGAGCTGAGTGTCTTTCAGTTTCTTTGTTTTGCAGAATTTATTTCCAGTATGTTTTCATACACACACTGACAAGGCACGGCGGCATAAATAAAACAGGAGACATGGTGATGTCAGTATATTGACAATATATATTTTTTTAGAATAATTTTAGGCTTTTTTGTTTTTGTTGTAGGTAGACTACAAGGCACTTTAATATTCAGAAATAATTTTCAAAATTAATATTATTGCATAAAAATGAAGGTTATTATATATTTCAATATATGTATATATAATAAATATAGCACATATTCAATATAGAGTTGAAAATGATATTGTGGTGCATTTACCTTAGAACGGGAAAATAGAATAAAATAGAAAATATATTTTCTAGTATACAATTTCAAATATTTCTCTGCATTTTACCTAATCACTACTGTTTGTTTTGTTGAATATGGTTTATATATTTCTATAATAAAAATGCAAGTTTCAAACTGCTTAAACAACAACTGGGCTGCGAACTGAAGTCAACACTGCAGGATAGGACATGACAACATCAAACTGTAGATGAATACAGTTTTTGTCCTGGTTCAGCATTTGATAAATGCACTTCTTTCTGAATCTTCCTGTCAGCAATTTTCAGCTGAAAATGTGATCTCATCCTTTTGTTTCAGACTGAACAGCCTCTCTAATTCACCCGTCCAGACATCACCATCACACAGCCTCCTGCTCATCGTCTACATCTTTTCACTGAAATTCTATCTTTCACTGTGATGCCCGGCATCCTCATCCTCAAACAATCATTCTCTCCACCACCGGTCCAATCTGCATCCTTCCTTTTTCATAGCAGTGTAACACAAACACAGATGCATTCAGGCGGACTGCCCCCTCCCCCATGCTCTGCACCCCCATCCACATCCATCAGCACTTACCTCCACCGAGGATGGAGACTTGGACGCTGTCCTTGCCTCAGCTGCTCCCCCTCTTAAAGGGCACACCTGCCTTTCTGCCTCAGTGGCTGTTCTCCACTAGGAGGACAATGAGCTCATCGAAACCAGGTCTTGGAGAAACCAGAACCTCGACTGCCGGGGTCTGACCATCTGCCTCTGATCACTAGTGTTGTGTTTCTGGAGCATCAAGCAAGCTGGTGTCTGTGAGTCTGTGTGTTTATCTATTGCAGATCTCTGCTCCTGCTGCTGTCTTATATTTTGCCTGACAACACTGGGGAGTCTGAGCATGCTCACTGGCACCAGGAAAGCTAGTCATGTGACCTGCAGCTGACTGCACTGCTGCTGCTGTGAAAAAGAAGGAAGATGGCTGCTGCTCAGTCCTCTTCATACATGTTTTGGTTTGTTTGTAAGTGTATGTACAGGCTATTTGCCTATGTCTACACTAAAAACAACAATAACAACCCATAACAGCAACATTAAAAATATATATGGTATTCCTAACCATTATGCAATGAAATAAAGGCTAACAATATGACATCATATAATATTTTATGCCCCATCAGGCTAGTATTGCTGTTATAAATCTGTATTATTACTAATATAACTTACTTTCTACTATACTATGATTAAAGAATATGAATCTATCTGTTTACTCTTAAATGCATACATGCATTTTCATCTGCTTATTCATTACTGGGTCACATTGCACCACACTGTGCCTTCATGCAGATGATGACTGCACAGGAAACCGTTAAATGTGTAATTTATATCAACATTATCACATCTGGTATGAAACATGTGAAGAAGAACCTGCAGAGGGTCATGACAGAACATTATCAAGCATTCTTTGACCTGTTGGCATACTGGTGAAAAGACAAGGAGAACTTCCTCCTTACCTCTTGCACCCAGGACTGCAGGTGCATTAAAAGAAAGATTAACAGACCAAGGAACAACTTGGTTCCCAGGATTATCAGGAACCACAAAGCAATATCGTGGTGATCATTTATCATTTTTCATGCATATTATGTTTTATATTAAAAAAACATTTATCTAAAAGATATACATAGTATAGGGAACTAAATAATGGCGAACAAAAGTGAAATAGTTCAATTTACACATATGTTATATACTGCATATAGCACAACAGAATCTGTAGATAGATGAATAACTTTATAGATAGAACTTTAGTAACCTGTAGTCTACTCATTTTCATACGGTATTTTTTCCCTCCTCATTTAAAATACGTTTTGTAAAATCTTGTATCATTCGGGTATTTTTATAATCCGATACAAACAACCAGGACAAAAGCTGTATGTGTCACGTATGAAATGAGAATAAAGGAATATTATAGAACTGGGTCGACATTTTACATTTTTGTCACTAGAGGGAAGTATTGTCAAAGGGAAAAGACAGTTGGAAGTGGAGTCTCGCTGATTCACCATCCAAGCATCTTAGCCAGCTCGAGGCTGGCTATTACAGCAACACTAGTATTGTGGCTAAACTGGTAGCGCAACCCTTCTAAGAGACTCATATAAGACATGTAGGGCGTCATCATTACAAACTCGTCAAGCATCAGGTGGTTGGTACACTGTTAGGAGAATAAAGAATCAACATGGCAGCTCATTCTTATCATACAGTCACGAAGCGGCCATGCTGTTCTCAACTGATGCCATCCTGCAGTCTGATTGGTTGTCTAACTTCCCTAAGTACTTCGTCCAGAATTCTGTGTATCCTTCCGCATTGTTTCCTTCCTCATATACATTTCACAAATCTTTTTACGATAAATACGTTTCAGACACAAAATATTGTTGCATCTGTAAACAACACTCTTTAATTTAAATGGTACCGCTGCTCATTTGCTGTCGCTGGATGACATAATCTCGGATGGATACGTCCTGCATCCACAGAAAGTAGTTCCGCGGAGTGCGTGAGGGGGAAGATCACCTTGAGCCTCTGTTAAAGCCGCGGCAGCATCGGGTCTCCAGGAGTTGAACGCTAAGGTAAGGCGTGTGCTACACTTACGGTCTCTCCGACAGCGGTTATCAGTCATACAGGGTGACCTGATAAGTGCTGAGTAATTTACTAACTTTATTATTTTGAACTCGTTGCCTTGGTACACTCGTAGCAACATCCTGTACACCGGTGAGTGCGTTCATACACGACTCGGTCACACAGGATTTTCCACACTTACTTTGTCAAGTTAGTTAGAGTGTTGACGATGGACAGTACATTAAGTAGTGTCTGTAAATTTCCGCAATTGTCTCATTCATATGTTCACTCTGAGTATTGCGCTTACGGCGTCCTTTCTTTGCATCATTGTAAAATATTTATTTATTCAGTTACCACTGGGCTCGTGAATAGAATGGTAAGTTGAAGACGGTTTTTGCGTTATTTGTCAAATCTGTGCCATTTTTCTTAATATTAAAAGCAGACAAATATGATGCCTGAAGTGTTGAACGTTGTGCGGTCATTTCCGGTTGTGGGTGTGGACGCTCTGGTTCTTGGTTTTCTTATTGGTCATTCATCGTGACGTAGTCAAAGCAGGAAAATGTGACGCAGGATGTGAACGTGATCTGTGGCGCATCTTGTGTGCCGTACCGTAGGTAACCGGGTTCAAAACCAGTGAAAAAAATAATAGTTCTGTTAAAATCTCCGAAGGTTAAATTCTTAAAAATAATTTGGTAGTCGTAGCAGTCTTAAGATGACACTGAGCCGTTCGTTTGGACATCTTTAGTAAAATTAAAGGTCACCTCGACATCTGTACTATAGGATGTTGATTCATTAAAGATGGAATGTGACGCCTTATGGATTTCGGCAGGTTCACTGCAGTGTCCTGCTGCAGTGGGTGTTACAGATCAGCACAGGCTGAATTCCAGGGCTTATTACAGATGCAATACGTATCTTTCCGCATTTTGTGTCTGTCCTTATCAAACTGCAATTATGGGATTATGACACCCTGTTAAACTGCTTCTACACCAAACAGCCTAAGGTTAGGGTTGAATGGAAGAAAATGTATGTTTTTGCATAAATAAACTGTAGTTGCTGAGCACATCTTCATTAAATTACCTGTTAAAGAGTCTCTGTCATGTGGCATCAGAGCGGCCTCAGAGTCAGGAGACTGTAATTTGAAGAAAGGACTTCAGTATAAAGCCTGTGTTGTCTGTGTATTACAACTCTGCCCTTGACTTTAATGACATCAGAATGATTGTAAACGTATTGTGCCAAGTGTCACAGCATATTTCTCTTTAGAGCCTGAATGTCTCGCTGTATTGCACCACACTCTTGGAGAGGACAAAAATAAATGCCACTTGCTGATGATGGTGATGTGGCTTTATGATCTGATTCTTGTCCTGAGAGATAGTGCTGTTTATGATATACTGTATATTAAGAGGCCTTCAGGCAGGTGCCTACTTGTTTATGGTTGGAATCGGGAGTGTGACAAGTGTTGTTATCAGTTTTGGGTGGAGGTGACGTTGACCTGCTGCTGTTAAACTAGGTTCAGTGCAATGGAGGTGACAGTTTGCAGGTGGTGGTTCTCCCATGCAGGTTTAGCTGTAAGCTGTATGTTTCACAAATTCCCACGTCATGACACCCAACTATATGTTTCAGTGAAACTGCTGATTCATATAACAAAAGTAAAGGATCAGGGTAATATGACCAATGGAAAGTGTTATATGATATGTTTCACTTGTTAAACAAATACTTTTTTAGACGTATTGCAGCAAATAAAGGAGCAAAAATAATAAGTTGTTGCAATAAGCTTAACGCGCAGTGTCTAGACAAGGGTTGTCCCCACTTTTTTTGTCTCGTGAGCAACTTTGAATGACCTGAAAATATATTTACTCATATAAACTAGATGTCTTACTTTCTACATTAACATGTAACATGTTGTACTGCCTGACTCTATACTTACTAATATTATTCTTACTTACACCCATTGATTAGAATCCTGAATTCTAATTTTATTCCTAGTTTTAATTACTATTATTGTTATGTTATTGTCAGGATCTACCAACACTCCTTTGGAGAGACCTATACCGACCTTCTGGGCACCCCTGGTCTAGAACTTGCAGTTTAAGTTTGTTGTTGTTTCTAGAGACTGGTGTGAGTGTTTACCACCATACACAGAGTATTGGGTGTCAGCAAAAAGACCAGACATACCAAGTGTTATTATTAGTTAAGTGTCTGTTTATAGGTTCGGAGTGTTGTGTGACGTTGGCTGGTTGTAGTATTTTAAGTGCCACTACTGTAGGGTGTTGTGGTGGTCGTTTACATGTCCTCCATATTAGATTATGGGTTGCCTGTCCATGTCCTTTATCCTCCCTGAAAGGATTTTCACCTGAGCTCTTGAAGACATTGTCCGTATGCGTGCCTACTTTCACTTCTGCAGGCCTGCTGTTGCAGGACATGTATTGATCAACAGTGCAGCAGGTTTCAGCACTCTGGTTTTATTGTGGAGGTCATTGCTTTCGCCTGGTGTTTTAGTCCACAGAAGGAGTCAGAAGATCTACAGGAGAATGTGAGTTCAACCCAGAAATACTGCCCTGTTTTAGTGAGTGTGAATTGAAGAAATCAGAAGTACTTTACCTAAAATACTTGGAATAAGACCAGAAGTGTTTCATATAAATGACGGCCATGCAGCCATTTTACTAGTCATTGCGTAATTGACCTTGGTGAATAGGATTATGTTACCAGAATAGAGTTTGGTATAAGGGTTGATGTGTTGAGAAGGGATTGTGGAGGCTTATTGTCAGCAAAGTCCATTTACATCTTTAATTTTGCCTTTAACCAGAACCAGGTTTTTCATGTTTTCTTTACGAGTGAAGTTCCTCCTCTGCACAAAATGGGTTGAAATTGTATATAGGGAGGAAAAAAGTATTTATTTACAGACTACAGGCTATGATTTATTCATTTTTTTTCCTTCGTTTATGCAGATTTACCATAGCCATTGACTGAGTCTGTCTTTCTAGCTGTCATTTAAATGTTCTTTAAATATAAATAGGGTTTTTTAGAATCATACCAAACAAGTATTGTGACTCTCAGTAGATCTATGACATTGTTGTTCATGGACACAAGGAAGAAGTCAAACTGGTAGGTGGAGGTGATGAAATGAAATGTGATCCCATCCTCACATTCTCGTGGTTCAACTTTTAGTTTGTTAATGTCTTAACATGATGTTAGACTTCATCACGTTAACACTGGTAAAGGATCATTAAGTCTTTATTGTGTTTGTAAGAACTGTTGCCTTAATGTAAAAAACATGTTTGCAAGTGATGATGCACCAACGGTTTTCTAGTTTTCCTGTAGTCATTTCATGATTCTGTCTGGTACTTGCAGCATTGTGACAGTGGTCACGTACCGCTCTAGTCTGGCAGTGGTCTGCTCCTCTGACTCAGTTGTTACATCATCAGTGGGTCCCCTGTGAAGAAGCATTAATGCATAGTGGAGCATAGTTAAATTGCATTTAAATATAATAATAATAATAATAATAATAATAATATATATAAAGATAGATATAGATAGATTGATATGTATATGGATAGATACATTGTAGTCTGCTTTACTAAAATCAAAATTGATTGCATGACTTTACCTAACCCACCTTTTTGAACAGAAGTACAGTAGATGCGTGTAGTAAATAAATTCACAAAAAGAAAAGGTTGAGTTATTCATTTGAACACATTTGTAGTGGCACGATAACTGAACAAAAAAATTGCACTGCACACATAATTGCTTTTTACTAGATTACTTGAGTCACCTTTCAGTCATACAGTTTTAGTCCAGTCCTGTATTTACCGTACGTGTCCATGGCAACGATAACCTGTCTGGCAGTTACATTCCATATGATAATAAAGCCCTGCTTCTTTCCAGACGGAGAGCTCAGCTAATTTGTAGCTGTTGAAACATGCCCTGCTGGCATGAACTGCTGATAATTTCCATTGTTGAATAGCAAGAGCATTGAGCTGTTGATCAGTAAATTCAGAGTTGAGAAATTATTTTTCTTGTGCAAAAGGTTTTCTTTCCGGGACTAAGGAACAAAATGTGCTGCACAGGTTACATTATATCGGTTGTGTAATATATATCAGCTGAATGAGGCGCCATACACAACATAAATGATCCACTCTCATGTTGCCTGATTTAATAAACAAAAGTGCATCAGCCACATCAAAAAAGAACATTTGGTTCAGTGTCTTTCAATGCCACTAAGATTATTGTTGTGAATACGGTTAAAATTCCATTAATAAAAATTACAATTTAATGATTTTTCAGACCTCCAATATATTTTGATGTTGTTGAATGTTCACTTAAACATTATCTTTTCTTCTTTTGTTGTAGCTCTCCATCAATAGCAGTGATAACAATGTCAAAGACAAAGTCAATGGACATGGGCTCTGCCTTCATCCAGACACAGCAGCTCAATGCTGCTATGGCCGACACCTTCCTGGAGCACATGTGCCTGCTGGACATCGACTCCGAGCCAACCACTGCACGCAACACTGGCATCATCTGCACCATTGGTTCGTTTCCACAAGCCAGATACTTTGCACCTGTTTAAGAAAGTTCAGATAAAAGTTGAGCTGTTTGAATAAGGAAGGATATGTCACAATGTCAACGTTGTCTCAATGTTCTATTGTTGGCCACAGGACCGGCCTCACGCTCTGTGGACACTCTGAAGGAGATGATCAAGTCTGGAATGAACATTGCTCGCTTGAACTTTTCACACGGCACCCATGAGGTTGGTGCTTCTCTTCACAGACTGTTAACGGTCACGTTTTTGGTTCTGTGCTTTATCACTGAATTTCATGAGTTGGTTTGCAGATGTGGAAATCACTCCTTTCTTTTGTTGGTAGGATTTGGGCACAGTTTTGTAACTGTTTGTCAATGCAATAATAAAAGTATCCAACAAAAATGTTGCTTGGATACAATCACACATAACATTGAATCATTAAAAGCTATCTTGCTTTCTTTAAATCTGGATTTAATGTGAATACCTAAAGTGAATAAATTAATGTTAATCCTATGGGGTTTTTTGTTTGTTTAAATTCATTACGAATCATGTCTTTTTTTTTAATTAGTCATTTTGTTATAACTGGAATTACTCACCCTACAAATCCAGAATCTGGTTCTCACCTTCAGGTTTTTGTTTTGTTTTTCTTTACCTATAAATCACTTTCTTTTCCTTGGGTTTGATATGAAAGATTAGATTAAACGGACATTTTAATATTTTTATCTTTTCATCTTAGTGTCAAATTTAAAAAAATTAAAGAATGGAAGCCCAGGTTATTAAGTTTGTATTTTTTTAACCAGAATTTAGTTTAATATGTACCCATTTCTTCCCATTCTACATTTTTAGTATCATGAACAGACCATCAAAAATGTTCGTGAGGCATGTGAAAGTTTTGAGCCTGGCAGCATCCAGTACAGACCCATCGGAATTGCCCTGGACACCAAGGGCCCAGAGATCAGGACTGGTCTGATTAAAGGAGTAAGATCACGTTTCCTTTTTTTTTTTTTCAAACTTAAAATGGATTCACAATGACTTTGCAAACCAGTTATGCATTCTATTATATAAAAATATGTCGTTTAACAAGCTGGAACTTGATCTTTAATTAAAATGACAGAGTGGAACTGCTGAGGTGGAACTGGTGAAAGGTGAAATGATCAAGATCACCTTAGATGATGCCTACCAGGAGGACTGCAGTGAGAAGATCCTCTGGCTTGACTACAAAAACATCACGCAAGTGGTGGAAATGGGCAGTAAGATCTACATTGACGACGGCCTCATGTCCCTGCAGGTTAAGGAGATCGGTGAGTGTGTAGATGCAAACACAAAATTGTAAATAATTTAATAATGAAAAGAGATTTTTTTTTAATTGAACTCAATATTTCTTTTCTTTTTTTTTTTTTTATTTGCTTACTGGTAGGCTCTGATTACCTCATGTGCGAGATCGAGAATGGAGGCATGCTGGGAAGTAAGAAGGGAGTGAACCTCCCTGGTGCTGCTGTAGACCTCCCTGCTGTTTCAGAGAAGGACATCCAGGACCTGCAGTTTGGAGTGGCTCAGGGAGTGGACATGGTGTTTGCCTCCTTCATCCGCAAAGCAGCAGACGTGCATGCTGTCAGGGCTGTGCTGGGAGAGAAGGGCAAAGACATCAAGATCATCAGCAAACTGGAGAACCATGAGGGTGTCCGCAGGTATGTGCACGCATGCATATGTTAAAGTTGGCATGTTTGTGTTATATGAATAGTTTAAATCAAACATTATTAATCTTGCAGATTTGATGAGATCATGGAGGCCAGTGACGGCATCATGGTTGCCCGTGGCGACTTGGGCATTGAGATCCCTACAGAAAAGGTCTTCCTTGCCCAGAAGATGATGATTGGCCGCTGCAACAGAGCTGGCAAGCCCATCACTTGTGCTACTCAGGTGGGACAACGTGTCTCATGTCCTGTTTATTAAATGTTCCTGTGTTCTTTGTAAAGTTCTGTAGATGCTTAGGATCAACTGTTCAGAGCAGTGGAGACTGTGAAGGAGAATAGAGGCAGACAGACAGGATGGAACAACTGGAGAAAAGAGAGTCGGCTAAGGTGAAGGGAGAGGTTTACGGGACATGGGTGAGACCAGCGATGATGGATGGATTAGAGACACTAGGAATAGGTAGAAGACAGGAGACGGAGGTGGACGGGTTAAAGATGCTGAGATTCTCTTTAGGAGAGACAAGGAAAGACAGGATCAAGATTGAGAAGACAGATTGAGGTGGTTTGGACATGTTCAGAGAAGAGACAGTGCCTACATTGGTAGAATAATGATCCTAGAGATGGAGCTTCCAGGTAAAAGTGATGGAGGACATGGAGGTGGCTTGAGTCAGAGTTGAGGACACGGGGAGATGGAAATTGCAACCCCTAAAAAGTGGGACAAGACCAAGAGAGAAGATGTACTGTATCATTATGGCAACGAAAATAAGACATTTCTCAAACTAAGAGTTTGAACTTAGAACATTTGTTGACACTTGAATCAAACCTTCAACCCAGATGCTGGAAAGCATGATCAAGAAGCCCAGGCCAACCCGTGCTGAGGGCAGTGACGTAGCCAACGCTGTACTGGATGGAGCTGACTGCATCATGTTGAGTGGAGAAACTGCCAAAGGAGACTACCCTCTGGAAGCAGTACGGACACAGCACATGGTGAGGTCATCAATTATAATAATTCTGGATGTAACAGTGAAGATATTTAAAATGATCTTTTTATGATCTTATTTAAAGTAAAACTGGTCTCATCATCACTAACTGTAAATGTATAAAACCACAAGGAACATAAAGATACTTTTTTTTTCTATAGAAACTCAGTAAAACACTTTGTAGAAGAAGTTCTTGCCATGTTCTGTAGACTATGTATCTACAGTTTAACAGTTTAGGAAGCATTCTTACATCACTAGTATTATTAGTCAAGTGCAGTAAAAGTGATAGAGCACAAAACTGTCATAATTTAAAAGGATAAATGTTAAAATATTTAGTTTTTAGATTTCGGTTCTTGTTGTTTTTTGCTTGTTTTTGGTTCTTTTTTTTGTTTTTGCTGTTGCCTAAGCCCCTCATCTCTTTTAGTTGTCCAGTTCCACCTTTTTTCTTTGTCCACCTGTCCCAGTAATGTCCATTTTAACAGTGCTGGGACAGATGGAAGTGCATGTCATCCTGTGTGCTTACACTGTTGAGGGGACGTCTTAGGCTGTAGGTAATGGTTAAACCATCATTTATACTAAGTGTCAAACCATAAACCCACTTGTTTGGACTTTTTAAATTACCGACCTGCACAGTAGCAATAGCAGATTAACATATGTTCATAAATAACTGTAGAAAAAGCATATAAAGAAGTCAACTGTATGTGTCCGTCTTCAACTTTGAATTTTTTAGTAAGGGACAAGGACAGGATATGAACATTTATAACATTTCCAAGCTTTTCCTCTGTGTCTCCCGCCCTGGTCTCCTCCTGGCGTCTGCAGCCACACTTGTTTGTACTGCTCTGCAGATGCAGGAGTGACTCAGCAGTAGACCCTGCAGATTCCACTTCTGAGCCGTCCGTCGCATGATTTGCTTCACAAACTCGACTCTTCCTGACCTTAACCTTCCAAAGCATGAGGCGTTTACAATACACTTTGTGCACGGCTTTGTTTTCATGTACACTTTTCTTTTCTTTGTTTCCCTCTGTCTGTGTTTGCAAGCTGTGCTTTGCATTACAATAACTTCCCTGCTTTTGGACGTTGGTGACACAGCTCAGATTATTAGATTGTCTTTTATTTTTATATAACTGTTAGATGTTTTATTTAAATATATGATTAACATGCATTAATTTGTGGTAAACACAGCCTCTGACTGAATGTGTTTTAATGTTGATCAATATTCTTTCTACTTCCCCTCACACTACTGTGTCACATTCTCTCTGTCCTTGACGTGTCTCTTCTAACTCGTCTCCCTCTTTGTCTTTGAAACTTGTCTGTTTTCATTTCTCCAAACAACTCTTCTCCGTCATCACACATGCTTGTGGTTGGTGTGGAAACACCTTTTGCTCCATTGCATCTCCAATCTCGCACATGTGCCAGATCGCACGCGAGGCCGAGGCAGCCATGTTCCATCGGCAGGTGTTCGAGGACCTGCGTCGCTCCACACCGTACTGCAAAGACCACGCAGAGGCCATTGCTATTGGGGCTGTGGAGGCCTCCTTTAAAAGCTTGGCCTCTGCCATCATTGTGCTCACGGGCTCTGGAAGGTAGGCTGGTCACCTGACCCTGACGGGACACAGAAGACACAGAGTATCGGTTTTCTACATATATTAGGGAGAAAGAGCAGGGACAGGAAGGGATGAGTGGCTCAGCACCGTGTCTTTGGTGTCTGTGTGTGTGAGACTGAGTAACCCTTCACCCCCGGTACCTTCCTTCCTCCCTCCATGGTCCTCTGGGTCCTCAGATAGCACGAGAGGCAGAGGCCGCCACCTTCCACAGACAGTTGTTCGAAGAGCTGAGACGACACTCTCACTTCACCAGAGACCCCACAGAGGCCGTGGCTGTCGGAGCCGTGGAGTCGTCCTTTAAATGCTGCGCTAGTGCACTCATTGTTCTGACCAAGACCGGAAGGTAAGACAGAAACATAACCATGTGATCAGCCTCGAATCTGAAGGTAACAGAAGCATCCGCGGCTTTTCTGAGGCTTCTCCTGGTAATTCACACTAATTCATTAATCATTTCTTAAGCCTCCCCCTGATCTCCATGTCTGTTTGTGTGTTTGGTTTGTAATAAATAGGATGGAAATGAAGACAGAATAAGAATATGTTTTTTACAAGCAAAGTCCAAATGTCCACCAGGTTAAATCCTTGAGGCTCACTTTAAAATAAAAAAAACATCAAATAAAAATCACCTAAAAGTGCTATGTCATCTAAGTTCCGTAATGCTGTACCAATTCTAATAGAGCTGGCCTGGTTCACACCAAATACTAGTAATTTATTATTTTGGGTTTTTTATTTCCCATTTTTGCTTTACTGGTATACGTGTGCAAAACGTCAGGACCTTGAGGCTGCATAAAAATTTGTTGAACAACAAGGACAAAAAAAAATTCATAGACTCAGTGGAACTCGTGCCAAAAGGTGCAGTCAACAAAAGCAATAGATTCCACACCTTGTTATGGATTATGATGAAAGCATGAGACTAAAATCTGCATCCTCGTCTACAGAAGGCTTGGGCAAACTTTCTGAGTTGTGGGTCAAAATTCTACCTAAATCCTAAAATTGGACACAGGGACTGAGTCAAGAGCAGAAAGATGGATCGTCCCTAAAATAAAAGTCGTGTATAAACCCAAAATGCTTTCACAATAGCCTTTATGATGCCACCTAGTGGTGAAATACCGACATTGCAGGGAAAAGGTGGAAGTGTAATGATAATATAAATTTGTTGTTCAATTTGGACATAAAGAAGCTCAATCGGCCCCCGGGCCTTAGTTTGTCCTTGCCTGGTCTACAGGTTACGTTCAAGTTAGCACCACAACACAATGTTACTAAAACGCCACTCAAAGACATGTTACCATCTTTGGTCATACCACCCAGCTCGAAACTTTAAGTCAAATCACTGTATCATACGATTAAACATTGAGTCCCAAGTGTTATAGAAAGTGGACATTTGGATTTTAGCACGCAAGATTTATCACGGCTCTTGGTTGTTTTGATTTTCTTTTTTTTTTTCTGCCTGATAATTTCCAATGACTAACTAATTAACATGAAATAACATTTTTTTTCTTATCACTGTTATTTCTTGGTAATAACCAGATGTGCTTTTGTGCAGGTCTGCCCACCTGGTGTCAAGGTACAGACCCCGTGCCCCCATCATCGCCTTGACCCGTAACGCCCAGACTGCCCGTCAGGCTCACCTGTACCGTGGCATCTTCCCGGTCCTTTACACCAAACCAGCCCATGACGTGTGGGCTGAGGACGTTGACATGCGTGTCAACTTTGCCATGGATATGGGTGAGACTTATATGTAGTATTTTTACAACAGTTAGAAAAACAAAGTTAAAAACTAAGTTGAAGGATTTGTTTAACATTCTAAAAATTTCATGTGACGTTTCAGGCAAAGCCCGCGGCTTCTTCAAAGAAGGTGATATTGTCATCGTCCTGACCGGCTGGCGTCCAGGCTCTGGTTTCACCAACACCATGCGTGTGGTTCCAGTCGTCTGAAAACGAAACTCCATCGGCCGCTCTGCTTTCTCCATTCACCTTCATTTATGTTTCATAGCTAAACACCGCACTCCAGCTCACAGCCTTTTAAATCTTCAATAGAGAATCAGAGTTTACTCTCTTTAGATTGTAGTAGGGAATAATACAAGAATTAAATTGGGAGAAAGAAACAAAAACTAATCTTCAATACATTTCCATTTTATCTCCATTCCTCTCCAGAAGGTTCTTACAATCAAACCAGTCTTCGGAGCCTCGGAATAACACATAACCAGAAACTGCTGTTTATTTGACAACTATAATGTCAGAAGTGATTCAGTCCATGAGTGAAGGCTTTTTGGTTTGTGTGCATGCGCGGACAGGCTCATGTTGAGGGGAGGCTGGAGCTGAGGCAGACTTTATACCAATGAGTTATTCACACTGTCAGAATGAAAATAACAAAATGCACAATAATGGTCTTACTCCTTTTCATGCCGGATAGAACAAAAGTGAAGAAGCTGCCTCACCTCCACCACTCCACCCTGACAGTTCCTGATGTAGTGCTGTATTCCCAGTGTCTTCTCCTTAACGCCAGCTTCCCTTGTATTTGAATGTGTCTATTAAGTGTTGCACTCCTCGTCGACTCCAGACAATGTTACACTCTTTGTAATATTTTTGTGGATCATGTCTGTGGGTGACATCCAAATATGACCTATATTTTGTCTGATTAAAGAGAAGGGTTAGTTTTGGATGTTGGCTCCACAGCTGTGGCCGTAGTTACTGTATTTGTGTTATAAAATGACTGAAGTCAAAGAGCACTTTTGTGGGTTCTCACAGGTGAACCTCACTGCTATTCCTTTGTTTCCCATCATTGGCCCATTGTAACTATCTTTTGTGTGTGTGTGCGTGTGTGTTTGCTTCAAAGTGTAACTCCAGAGTGCAAGATCTAATCTGATGTAAAAGGTTATAATATATATATATGGATATATATTAAATAGAGACCCCAGATTGTGCAACAAGACTGGCTTTCCACCAATAAAGGAGAGATTAACACCTGCCTTTACCGCCTGTTGTTTTTAATGATGACCAATCACAGCGAGGTTTGTCAAACGGCTGCATCACATTGCTCATTTATTCCATAGTTCAGAAACTTTGATGCTGGATTTCTCAGAAGGTCTTAATATTTTTTATATGTATATCTAGTGCATATGGTGGTTGAGGATTACCTCACCCTAACACGCTCTACAAAAAAATGGTAAAAAAAAATTTAGTAGAACTACCACTATTAATTGAACTATCCAAAAAAAATGTTACTTATAAAATCTAAATCTTTGCTCAAATTTTTAAATATTTTGCAAGATGATTAAACAACAATCCATTTGGTCAGTTTGGCAGTTTTTATTAGAAATATTAAAAAAATATATGGAATATTTGTGTTTCATTATTTTTTTCCCCCAAAATATTTAGGATGTTTTTTGTCACAACTTTGTGGCAAGAGTAAATTTTTGGCTCTGGAAAAGTTTGGAAAAGTTTAACAAAAATCAGTTTGGAATAATTTTGGGATTGTTCAATTTGTTAAAATATTATATCAAATTCTTATTGAAATGTTTTTTTATGTTAAAAAAATATTATTATTAAAAATTAAATTTTTCTTTTGCAATTTTTTTTTTAAACGTGTTTCTAAATGTCATTGTATTCAAGAATTCATTTTATTGTGGCTTTCATAGAAAGAAGAAAAAGAAAAAATTACTTTTTTTCAAAATTTATAAATTTTGAAAAGTTTTAATATGTATTATGAAGTTTAAAAAGTAGTTTTTTTCTTTCAAATTTTTCATTTCATCTTTCATTTTCTTTATAAAAATCAATTGTTTAGATTATATAAAATAAACATCTTTTAAGCATGAATACGTTTTAGGATTTTGCAAAATTATAATTAAAAATATTTAAATTGAAAATGAGTGTTTTTGTGCAAATTTTTAATACTTATCTTTCTGAATATTTTGCAAAAATATAAAAAAATATATGTTGGGTGAGATTTTTTTTTTTTTTTGAATTTCCGAATTATCATCTACCTGAAGAATTTTTTTAAGGAAAACTATTTAGGATTTCGGACTAGACTATTTGGTCATTATAGTTTCTCATAACAGTTATGATGTTAATTAAAAAAAGAGTTTCAAAAAATCGAATATCTTGATCAGATTTAATAAAGTTCTTTGCAAAAGTGTTAATATGTTGAAAGATTTAGAAAAAAATGTTTAAATGAAAATGTCGG
>JAFBJS010010678.1:0-42400 GCA_016785265.1 Paraplagusia blochii | reverse complement strand
CTGTAGACTAAATGTACGGTCATGGGAAAGTTATCCGGCTGCTCTCACACTCTGTGGGGAATCGTGGCCCTGCTGGACCACCCATGGACCACCAGTGTCTCTCTGTCTGGTTGTGTTTTATGCCACAGCCTGGTCCTCTCCCTCTTACACAAACACACTCCCACATCCACACATATATCGTGTAACATTCATGCTGAGACACAAACGTCATGCCACACCTGGTTGAATGTGCCATTGTTGGCTTTTGGTCTGAAGATGTCTAGTCTTTGACGGAGGTCTGTGGACAGGTCTTCAACTCTGCTAACACTGTATTGACAACTAAAGGTCCACACTGTTAGGATGGCATCAACAACAGGAAACGGAAGGTAATGAAACAAACAGCTGTCAACACCAGATCAAGTCCAAACAATTACACATTCATTAAAGTGACATCTAGCGTTCCTCTGCCAATTTAGCACGTTGTGTTGTCTCTGTCGTGTTGGCGAATGGAAAAAAGGAAAATGCATTCTTCTATTTCTTCATCAAAATCAAATCAGACCAATCAAAGATCTGCAGGAAGAGCAGGACATCGAACCACTGACCTTTGAGCTGTAAGGCGGGAGCACTTTGTCTCACTGTGTGGCTCTGACTGCCAGCGTGTGCATAGGTGTGATGATGACAATAGTCGGTGATGGAGGTGATAATGATGATGCAGTTTGTGAACATGGACAGACTGATGATGAAATCATCTGCAGTTCTATGAATCAGAGCTGATGTTGGAGCTCAGATGTAGACATATTGACGCAGCAGATGCTGCTGTTTGTTCATACAGTGGATGTTGCATTTCTTGCAGCCTTATTCAGCCTGAAGAGTCTCAACATTTTCTGACTATTATCTAGTTAAAAAAAAAAAAATCAACTTAAAAAAATGGGGTTCAGGAATGTTTGCAGTAACAACTTAATGTCATCAGGAAACAAAGCGTGTCAGCTGAGGAGACGGTCCCTAATGTAAAGGATTTCCAACATCTCTTATAAATAATTATGGTCTAAATATTTCAGCAGTCCTGCTTTCAGTTCCTGTTCAAGTACAGGTTTCCTCCATTGCCGGCACATGTGCTTTTGTGAGGACATCTCAGGACTTTGGACGTCTGTGCCTCAGTCCTGCTTGTGTCCCTACTGTGTTTTGCAGAGGAACGGATCCACATAACTGGGGATCACAGGGCGGATGAGAAACAAAAAGAGAGCGAAGAATCAAAGTGTGAAGTGCAGAGAAAGTTCAGGCGTGAAATGGTATTTGTCAGAGAGGTGGTGTCCAACTGTGGGGCGGGTCACGCTCTGAGAGACGAACAGATTATGATGACGTTTCAAAAGACCTGGGAACAGTGAGGAGCTCAGAGTGGAACCTGAACCCACGACAGGCTGCTGACCGTCTCCTGCAGCTTCTTTATACTCATCACTGATCCCAACGGGAAAAGGTGCCGGCACCCTGCTGCCCCCTGTGGTCAGATTGTGTCACTTAGGAAAATTCTTCAGGGAATTCTGCACAGTGACGCCAGAGAATAACACATTTGAATACACAAATGAAAATTAACTTTTGTGATGTTGAAGTTTTTAAGCTTTAACAACAATATTTTTGCAACAACATTTTTTTGCAATACCACAGCAATGGAAATAATTATTAGATCATTCTTTTTTGTGATTTTTAATTATATTTGTTGAGGATACAGAGGACAGGGTGAGATGGAAATTGTTGACTTGCAGTGGTAACTCCTGAGAAAAGGGATAAGCCGAAAGGATGGGAAGAATTATATTTCAGACAAATGCATCTTTAGTGGAACCAGCCCATAAAATGATGAAGAAATTGAAGAAAGTAGCAGAGTGGTCTGATAGCATTTTTCCATAACTGTATTTATCCTTTAACTATTTGTCAGATTTTTAAATGAATGAAATCAACCTAATTATTTAGTCTTAGACTAATACTTATTATAATAATAATAATAATAATATATTTTTCTATTTGTGTCTTTAAGTACTTTACTAGTTATTATTATTATTGACTTTTAATGCTGAGGTCAAAACTTTTCCATGATTTAAGCGAATTACTTTTTATTATTATGGCTATAATTTTCGAGGATTTTTAGCAAAAGTCAAAAAAAAAAATTCTTTACCTTTTTCAAATAGTCAAAATGTTTGCCCTTGAGGAGATACATTTTTGTTTTGATTTATTTTACACGCGCCTACATTTTTACAGATTTCGTTTCTGGTGGGGGACGGCAGACATTTCAAGGACCTCTGCATCACCGCTCGTGTTTTTATTTATTAATTGTTTTTATTCTGGTTCAGAGACTGAATTTTTTGGTCTGAAACAAATGGAGCAGAAATAGAACAGAAATAGAAACAGAGTTTCTTCAGTGTTTCATTGTTTCATTTATATAAAACACACACACACTCACACGCTCACACACACACAGAGGAAATAAAAGGAGCATTTTGAAGTTTTTTTTTTTATTATAACAGACTAAACCCAAAGAGTGAATCTTCAGCAGCTTTTAAATGATCTGCTGCTGCTGCTGAGTCTATAGCCTACTTTTAAACGCCTCTACTGCCGCCGTGCTCTTTATCATGTGTGTGTTGTTTAAATACCAAAGCCAAACATAAACAGTCATAAATCTTTAGTTGGAACCGCAGCACGGCTCGGGCCCTTGTCTCGGGGGAGCCGCTCTTTCCGGGCCCCGCTGGGAAAGCTGTTCCCGCTGCCTGAGTGTAAATGGAAAATTCCCCAGAAACTCTTTGTCCCATTTTAACAACTCTGCTCGGGTCAGGAGTTTTTTTTTGTTGTTGTTATTTTTTTTTTTAGTTTATTAAAGAGCAAATGAGAGACATTTACCACTACTGCTGCTGCTCCTGCTGCTGCTGCTGACGTCCCTCATTAAATGGTATCTCCTTATTATTCTTTTAATAATCCTTAATCTATTTATTATTATAGTAAAAATATTACCTTTTTAATATTATATCTTCATCATATTAAATCATAACATCTCACAGTATTTCTATCTATTTTAAATATATCTTATATCTATAGCTTTATGTCATTATTTTCTAACTTCATCAATTTAACTCTGTATGAATGAAGATTTTTAACATCCAAAGTTTCTATGTGAGTTTTTTTTTTTTAAATCTCTTTCATATTTCTCACTTATTTATTATTTCTTATTAACTAATTATGTAATTTGTCACTTACAGGCTCAGAGGCAAAAAATGGAGTTGGATTTGTTGTGTCTCTGGCCTTTGTCTGACCCTGTGTCTCTCATCAAATATTCACTCTGTCCTCTCTCCTCCTCCCTGTGTCTCCTGCTCTCCCTGCGGCACCTCCTTCATATTTCAGGAGGTTTTCTGAAGCAAGTGCGGAGTCTCAGAGGTTAAATTAAAGGTCTGTGAACGTGTCACGAGTGCTTCACATCCTTTTAGTCTGTACCTCCAAACCCGGGGTTCAGTCTCTTCCCTTGTTTTCATGGTGATCAACTGAGGTCAACAATATCTGTTCATTTATTCATCCCGCTGTCACACAGTGACACTGTACTACATCAACGATCTTCACTATGAGGTTGGGTCAGGGAGCTGAAATCACTGTTAATTCTGAATGGGTTTGTCGAAAAAGCTTAAATCAGTGAACACTATGGAGAATCAACGTACGAAAAGCAAATTTTCCAATATTTTCCCCAATCTACGAAGAAACATCAAGTTATGAGTCCCTACGTCAGCCGCCAATCTCCGTCCCCTGTCTCATTCTCTGAGCTTCTATCGTCAATTTAGTTATCCCACGGAAACTTTGCTTTAGTGTTATTGTTGGTACATGCAATTCATCACAAATCCCAAGGAGTTAAGCCCTAAATGTTAGTTCAGGCAACAAAAAGCCTATTTCACTTTAAATTTAGTGGAGACCAAACACCCTCAGACAGTCTCTGTGGGTCACACTGTCTCCTGGTTTAACGATACCTGCGTGTCCTACCTCAGGAAATTTTTCCAAAGTAGGAAAAATAAAAAACAACCCTGGAGGCCTTCTTTAGAGCCGACCCGACTCCCATTTAATAAGAGAAAAAAAAGCAAACTCCTTGTCATTGAGACACTGTGATCCACACCACTGCACACAATGAAATGTCACCTCTGCATTCAACCCATCACCAAAGTGAACAGTGGGCAGCTTTGAGCACCTGGAGATCAGTGAGTGAGGACGGTGCCATGCTCGGTGGACCTCAGTGGTAACTTGGCAGCTGTTGGACTCAAATCAAACACTAACCCTATGGTTCCTTAACCACGAGGTCACCACTGCCCAAAATCGATGGTATTAATATAAAATTATTTTCATTCATTTATATCCATTGATCTGTTTCCTGGTCTCAGTGGCAACAGTTTCCACGACTGTCACCCAAATCACAGTGCTCCATACCGTGAGCCTTCCTGTGGGTGGCGAGCCCACTGGAAGTTATGTGGGTCAGGACGGTGCTTTGTTAATATTTTTGTTTTTGGGTTTATTCAGTATATAACATACATATAGTATATTTATGGGGGCTGGATGGAGAAATGGAGAAAATGCAATTGAGATACAAGCAGGTTGAAAAACAAATCCTACTCCAAATGGATTTAACTCAAATGTTGGTTCTCAACAGCTTTTCTATTAGGTTTAAAGGTTTATTTAAAAGAAGTCTAAGGTTTGGTAGGGATGGTTTCGTCACAGGTATTTTAGTTTCAGAGCTAAAATCACTGATATTTCTCTCTGGGTTTGCAGCGAAGCTAAAATCAATTCTTTTTGTCTACGAGGTTTGGTAGAGAAGGTCAAACTGACGTTTGCGACGAGGCAACGTTTGGTGTGCAACCTCAAATCGTAGATTTTTTTTTTCTTTGAGATTCGGTGTAGAAGCCTGTCCTGCATTTGTATTCAGATGGTATAAAGGTGACAGACAAACAGCATGAATAAGAAAGTGCGAAAAACCACTGGGGAGAAATAACAACACATACACACAAACAGTCAAATTCACAGCCTAAGAACTGACACAGAGGTGTGACAGGGTCGCCTGAGGAGGGGCTTTTACCCACAATGCACTCTCAACAAGCCTCTCAGGGACCCAATCAGGGGCTGAGATATGGGTCAGGCTGTCAACACTGCAGAAGGTGGAGGAAGAAAAAAATGTTAACACATAAACACACATATGCACGCACGAAGACACGGCCTTCGACTAGTTTTGGTTTGGTTATGTGGAAAGACGTGTTTGTTTGGACGGAGGACGTTGAAGGACGTTTGGTTGATTGAATTATTATTGTTTGTGTAAAGGTTTGTTGAAGGACTTTTTGTTCACATAAAGGACCTGATATTGTAGGTGATTTTCCTTTTTTTCACAGCTCAAAGTCAACATTGATTGCTCTTGGAAGTCCATGCTTCTGTTACTTCATCTTTCTTTCTTTACTCTTGTTCTGGTTGGAATCTCATGTTCTTAAACCAAACAGCGATGAACTGAAACCAGAAACACATGCCCTTAAAACCAAACTGAATCCTCCGCTTGTAGACTGCATCGCCCTGTACACACACACACACATACACACATACACACACACATTGACATCAGACCCTGATCATTAATTTTAATGACCATCAATATAGACTAATACACCAGAGCTTTGACAAACACACATGTGCACAGCAACAGGCGCCAAACATCCTGCTGGACAATTATAGACTGCACTTGGTTTATTATCTGTTATAAGAGACAGGGAGTGCGTGTGTGTTTCTGTGTGTATCTGTGTGTGTGTGTGTGTGTGTGTGTGTGTGCGCTCCATCCCGAATGAAACGCTGAGTCACACACTCGCTAGATCAGTTTCACTTTCATTTGATGTTGTTTTAGAAAAAAAAAAATCTTTTTTTTTTTTTTTTCAATGTATTTTTATCTGATATCTTTCTTTTAGAGCTGTTTATATTATACTGATCTGGTGTTGGATTTATGTGAACCAGAGTTCAAATATCATCAGTTAAGGAACGAGAACCAGACACTGAGGAGGACCAGTGGTCTGAGAGTTCCTCCCAGTGATGCACCAGAATAAAATTCTTGTCTGAAAATGATAACGTGGAACCGTAGGCTGAGAACAGAAACATATTGTGACAATTATTAGTGTCAATACATTCATGGCTGTGACTTTGAACTGAACTTGAATAAAATCAAGGCACTACAGTACAGTTGCATGGATTATTATTAAATATTAAATAACCCATCCATCCATCAATTTTCATCCGCCTATCCATTACCGAGTTGTGGGGGCAATTAGTTGTCAAATTTCTATTAGAGAAATCAAATAAACTGATAGTCATAATAAAGAAAAAGTCGGAACAGAACAGCCTATTTATTATTATTAAAGTGTTAATCATATAGGATAAATTACATGATTTTTATATTAGACATTTTGTTTTATACTGCATTAATAATTTTGTGACGTACAAAAGCCTTATGTTGACGCACTGAAGAAAGAAGGAACAGAGAAGTGAAACTTGAATGATCCCAATTTTGAGAAATTGTGTCAACAGCAGCAGTGGCCCCTGACAAGCGTCTTTGGAGACAGGTGTGCAAACCGCTACACTATGGAACGTAGGGCTGGGTTAAAAAAATCGATTAATCGATCTTTTTGTTAATAGAACGATATCGATTGTAATTTTGGGTCAGGTCATGTTAAATAAAAAATGCATGATGGATTAACATGGCTGCCTTGAGTAAATTTGTGATGGAAATAAATGCAAAAAAAAATAAATTTTTTATTAGCAAATGGATTAAGTTTCAATTTTAGCTTTGATTCTTCTGAGAATAATGTTGGTACCGAACTATGATTGATATGACAAAAACTGAATCGAAAACTGAAGCGAATCGTCAATTGAATCGAATCGAACCCTTGTGAATCGAATCGAATCGATTTAGAAAATTTGAATCAACAGCCCTAATGGAACGTAAGAAAAAAGTGAACTAGTCTACAATGAACTGCTTTGAGCACAAAGTGGAGCAGTGATTGATGACTGTGCCATACTCAGAATGGGAAGAGAAACTTTTATTTTGACAAGGTGAAAGGCCGTTTTCCTCCGCTTATATGTTATTGACAGTAAGGCTGCGGCGCATGACAGAGATGGCTGCACAGCTCAGGTTGGGTTATTGTGTTGAACTCACCAGAGGTTGAAGAACATTAAAATAATATTATTAATCTTCTTCTTCTCCTTTCGGCTTATCCCATTTTTCAGGGGTTTCCACAGCGAGTCAACAACTTCCATCTCACCCTGTCCTCCGCATCCTCAACTCCAACTCCAACCACCTCCATGTCCTCCCTCACCACATCCATAAATCTCCTCTTTGGCCTTCCTCTTCGTCTCTTACCTGGTAGCTCCATGTCTAGTATTCTTCTCCCAATATAACCACTGTCTCTCCTCTGGACATGTCCAAACCATCTAAGTCTGGCTTCTCTAGCTTTTTCTCCAAACCTTCCCGTCTGTGTTGTCCCCCTGATTACCTCATTCCTGATCCTGTCCATCCTTGTCTCCCCCAAACATAATCTCAGCATCTTTAACTCCTCCACCTCCAGCTCTGCCTTTTGTCTTCTACCTATTCCTAGTGTCTCTAGTCCGTACATCATGGCTGGTATTATTAATATTATTATTAATAACAATAATTATTATTATTTAAAGGCACAGTCTTGCCAGACCTCACAGAACACATAAGACAACTAAGGTGTCTTTCCCTCATCTGGCACAGTTGGACATTTTTGCTGCTCTGAAAGAGCTGCTGAGTCTCTGAAAAGCTTCTCCACATCCATCCCAAGCCTGTGCTGGCCTTGGTTGCTTGCTTCAACATGCCATTCTGTTTTGGTTTTGTGACAAAAAATTATTTACGTAAATGCAATTTTTGGGGCCAAAATTCTTGGCGGCTGAAAATTCAGTGCAACTCTAGTTAGTCCAGGACTAATGAAAGGTTTAAAAGGAAGGTTTTTAAACCTGATGACCGTATCACATGCGACATAAAAGGCTTTAAGTGGCCCACAATGTGGTTCACATTTGCTCCCTTAAATGTGGCACAGACCTTGGGTGAAGTGTTTGATATTTTTGGTGAATTTTTAGTGAGCTCAAACATGTTTTTTTTGGCCTTTACTTCTTGTGCATTTTGTCCAAACTGCACCTTCTATCCTTTCTCTCCTGTCCTCCATCAGTGTCCTGCTCTCATCGCCATGGTGACAGCACAGCCAGTGTTTAGTGTTGTAATGGTGACAAGGTCCAGGCTGAGTCCAGATTAGAACACAGGTGGAGATGGAATAATGATGAATAATCCTGAGATAATTGTCTCACAGTGCAGAGGGATTTTCTAGTTTCAGAAACGATGTCCGCAGTAATTGTCGGGAGTTTGTCTTTCTTTTAAAAAACAACAGCGTAGATTGACATCTCCACAGTGGAGTCCACAGAGCAAGACATGGGGACAGTGAGGGAAACGCGGACAAAAGATGAGGGAGAAAGGAATGGGACTCCACAGCAGACAGAGCTGGACTGGGGTTGGAGGAAATCCATCAGCCTCATGCACATGTGGTTCACAGGTGCGAAAATGACTCTTTGTGGGTAAAAGGACAACAAAAGATCTTAAAGTTGTTGGAGTTAGGCTACATCGTTTTTCTCATAATGTGTGCCATCATCATTCTCTTTGTCATCATTGTCCATTGTCCTCTACATCGTCATTTGAGTCATCACCATCACACTGGTGACAATGATGAAGAGGCTGATGATGTTAGTGATGACCATGAGACCATGCTGATCTTGATGGTGAGGATGATTATAATAGTGATGTCGAGGAGAATTGAAATAAAAAATAATAAGTATGACGTCGCATCCCTGAGAAATATGGGCAACATAAAGATCCCATCTTTATCTTTTTGCAAAAAAAGTATCTCTCTGCTTCCCTACAGTGCCCCCTGCAGCACAAACATTTATTTGTACGTTTCCCAAATCCTTTCTACATCTCAAACTTTCGTCTGGAGCACCTCTAGCTGACAGAAATGACCGACAGGTTTTTGTAAAATTTGTTGGCATCACCTCACTGACCGCTGGATTAGTCAATTACATGTTTATTACGTCTTGGTTTCCGTTGGCGTCCTCAGCCTGTCAAGGGGACTCTTATTCTCTCGCCATGGTTCTGTTGGTGTTTATTTATTTATATATTTTATTCCTGTGCCACAGAGAAAATCTGTGGGCGGAATAGCAACCACCTTCTTCATGTTGTTTATAGGAACCATATACACTCGCCTCTGCCATTGAAAGTGCAGACACTGCTCACAGTGAAAACCTGAGAGATTGTTTCGAAAGATTGTTTCTATTCATTTGTAAATTAATAGGGAAAAATAACTGTGAATAATAAAAGCTGCGGCATTTTCAATAGTCAATCAAAAGGTTTCAGTTGTAAAAAAAAAAAACTTGAAGTAATTATTTTTATTATCATACACCAATTAATTGTTGTAATAATAAATACATAACAAAATAAAAGATAAAAATAATCATATAACCAATAATAGATATTGTCTACATATATAATATTAAAATAAAAATATAGCTAAGCATGATATTGATATTAATATTTGTCATCACCATTTTTAATGACAACCATAAATCATTAATAATAATTAATACTGGAATAAAATATGATAATTAATTTCATATTGTAATTTAGCTATTTTTGTATTATTGTACTCATTTAAAATTTTTTACGACGCTTTTTTTCTTACTGTGTGACTTTCTTTTTCCTCCTTCCGTTCAGTATTGTGTCTTATTCACCGGAGGGAGGGTAGGTGTGTGTGAACATTCTAATTGTGTTTTAAAATCTTTGTGACTGCTGCGTGCGTGTGAAGTTTTTGTGAAACTTAAGCGCATAATTCATTTTCTCTGGCTGGCAGCGAAGAGAAATAGAAATGCATGATGGGAAAGCGACTGATCAGGCCTGCACTTCACAGATGTCAGGATCAATTTACTGCAGTGATGTCATCATCCTGACATCAGACACACTCGTGCACTGACCCAAACATACACACTCACACCATTGTATTTCTGTTGAGTTTGTCTATGCTTTTCAGTGGAACTCAACAAATAAATCCATCAACTAATTTAGATTTGTTTAATTTCAGAAGAAAGAAAGAGGAGGAGAATAATGATAGCCCCAAAGAGAAGGAAGAAATGTCCATGGTCACACAACAATAATAGGAATAACAACAACAATAATAATATTACTACTAATAAATACTTATACATAAAATATAATAATTATCGATTGTAATAATAATAGTAATTACATTATTTATTATCATTATAATTATTGAAATTTTTTTATTATTATTAAAAAGTTATTGTTATCATTTTAACAACTCTGCTCAAGTCCGTTTTTTCAACAATAATAACAATAACAAACTAACATATATACATATACATATATATTATATATATATATATGTTATATATATGACATATATATGTGTTATGATTATTAATGATGATCGTAAAAAAATATTATTATCATCATTCATTATTATATGTAACTATTATTGTTGTTGTTACTATTTTAACAAAGAAGAAGGCCAAGGAGGAGATTTATGGATGCAGTGATGGAGGACATGGAGGTAGTTGGAGTTAGAGTTAAAGATACAGAGAACGGGGGAGATGGAAATGTTGACTCGCTGTTGACAACCCAAAAGGGTGAAGAAAAAAATGTTACTATTATTATTATTAATATTATAAATGGAAATTTCCCATTAACAACTCTGGTCAAGTCTGTTTCAGATTATTAATAAGTTTTTGATTCTAATTATTAATGTTGTTATATTGTGTTAATAACTTTGTAATATAGTTATAATTATTTTTAATATAATGTAGTTTGTAAAATGTAGCAGCAAAACAACCAAAATGAAAAACTAAAAGAATGAAAAAACTCCTCACTGATGACAGAGTCAGGATTAAAAAACTTTGCACAATATGCAAACAAAAGTGCGAAAAGAGAAACACCTCCTGATTTAGGTGTTTAAAGAAGAAGCGGCATAATAAAATGTAAAATGTTGACGCCGTGACTTATTCGGACTCATTTTTCAAAGTTATCGTTTGGCGAATCAACACTGTGACGAAGTATTAGCACTTTAACTTTGACTTTTCGTTCTTTTTTTTTAAATCGCGCTCACACAGACTCAATAATTGCAGCGACTCACTTTCACAAATATGTGGCCATTAAAACCATCGCAAACCAATTAAAAAAGTCCCTCCAGAAACAAAAAACATGATTGTCAAACTAAAATAACAGCATCATAACAGCTCTGTTTAACCGAGGTATCACCGCACTTTCAATTACAAAGCTGCCGCATTTGATTCCTGCCGTTGTCAGCGGTGAGCGGAACCGAACGCCGTCAAGCCGCCATTAAAAACTGCAACTGATTAAAAACCATTTAATTTGATGGTTAAAACGCCGCTTCCCTGTTTTCACACCGGCCATTCATCACGATGCCAGACGCCCAAACGCTAAAAAACAATTTGACTCCAATCGTCGTAAGTGTCGCATCATGCTGCGAGACATGCTAAAGCTAATTTGCCAGACAAATTACTTGGCTGGCTTCGAACTTCATTGGCGAAGTTATAAAAAATCTCGTATGGAGAAGGAAAGTGCTCCCATCGTACATTTAGGGTAATTGTTTGAGCAGAACCCCGCTGAGGGAGGGGTGCACTTCAGACGGCCACCCGCGGCCCGACTCGTTTTTTAAGCACGCCGACAATCAAAGCATTTGGCTGAAGACTGGGAAGACGACAAAGACGGCGGTCCCATTCCTTCTCACCACTGGAAACCGTCTTCCCTGCGAGGCAAACACATGCCGACCTGGTGCCAGTCCAGTATTTTTAGGCTGAACGGCTCCATAAATGTTGTCAGTGCAACCCTAAGGTAAAAGTTTCCTCAGAAACCAAATCGGTGGCAGACATATAGGGTGCGATTATCGTACGCCACATAAACCTACCGTCATAGTCGAAAATCTTGGTTTCTTGGATCAACAACGTATGACGGTGAATGGGTTTCTTGGACCAGAGTGGCGCGGTTGCAGGTATTCTGGGATTGATTGCATCAAATCTTTCGCAGAATTACAGCAGGATGTCCAATCTTTATCTTTAAACGTCAACGGAAAAAAAAAGATCGGGAAACTTCAGTATCTGGCTCGTAGACAAAAAGACAATAACAGACTGATTGGTTTCACTAACAAATGTAATCCTGTTGTTTCCGAAACACAACACGGATACATGAACACTTTTTATGTTCTGTACTTACGCAATCCACTGCAACTGCTGGACTGCGCTAAACACAATTGCACTCTTTAAGTACCACGTATACAGTTCAGTAACAATACAGTCTTGTTCTGGTGAGCTGGGTTTGTCTTAGCTCTTACAAGTGTAGTCACAGTCAAACCAAAAAGAGTTAACTATTGAAGAGTACAACCAGACAACAGTCACAAGTACAGTGTGCAATTAGGGAAACTACCTGTGTTTAGTGAAGAAAAATTTAGCAATGGTTAAGAATATTGTCTTATATTATGGAAACAACTATTACACCACAGTTCCCTGAAAACAATTACACTTGCTCTATGAGAGAGTTAGTCTGCGGTATAGAGACTACCCTCAGAAAATAGTCAGCGGTTTCATATGAATAAAACAATCAGACAAAAGTCGATTGAGCCATATGAAAAAGACAACCAGGCAGCAGATACGAAAGCTGTATAAGACTGACAATCAAATAAGTGCTGTATCGCCTCTCAAATAGCAGGAAGACAGTCAGTCAACGGGCAACAGAGCTGTATAAATAGGACGTTTACAAAAAAAGCCAGTACAGCTAATAAAAATACAATCAGACCACAGTCAGTAGAGCTGTATAGATCGGACTATTAGACAACCGTCAGTACAGCTATAAAAGAGACAATCAAACCTTTGTTAGTAGAGCTGTATAAAATCCACAATCAGACCACAGTTGGTACAGCTCTTTAAATAGAACAATCAGACAACAGTCTGTACAGCTTTATGTAAAGAATAACCAGACCATAGTCAGAACGGCTTCATGAAAAGAACAATCCAAACATGGTCAGTACAGCTGTAAAACATACAATCAGACTACAGTCAGTAGAGCTGTATAGATAGGACTATTAGACAACCGTCGGTACAGCTATAAAAGAGACAATCGGACCTTTGTTAGTAGAGCTGTATAAAATCCACAATCAGACCACAGTTGGTACAGCTCTTTAAATAGAACAATCAGCTGACAGTCAGGACAAATTCATGAAAAGAACAATCCGAACATGGTCAGTACAGCTCTAAAAATACAATCAGACCACAGTCAGTAGAGCTGTATAGATAGGACTGTTAAAAAAAGCCAGTACAGCTATAAAAAATACAATCAGACCAGAGTCAGTAGGACTATTAGATAACTGTCAGTACAGCTACAAAAAAGACAATGAAACTTTGTTAGTATAGCTGTATAAAATCCACAATCGGACCACAGTTGGTACAGCGCTTTAAATAGAACAATTGGTCAGTACAGCTGTAACAAATTCACAATCAGACAACAGTCGATATAGCTGTATGTATAGAACAATCAGGCAACAGTCTGTACAGTTGTATGTATAAGACAATCAGACCAAAGTCTATACAGTTGTATGTATAGGACAATCAGACCACAGTCTGTACAGCTGCATGAATAGAACAATCAGACCACAGTCAGAACAGTTGTATGTATAGAACAATCAGACCACAGTCTATACAGTTGTATGAATAGGACAATCAGACCACAGTCAGAACAGCTGTATGAATAAAACAATCAGACCACAGTCAGAACAGCTGTATGAATAGAACAATCAGACCACATTCAGAACAGCTGTATGAATAAAACAATCAGACCAGTCAGTACAGTTGTATTTATAGGACAATCAGACCACAGTCTGTACAGCTGCATGAATAGAACAATCAGACCACAGTCAGAACAGTTGTATGTATAGAACAATCAGACCACAATCTGTACAGCTTCATGAATAGAACAATCAGACCACAGTCAGAACAGCTGTATGAATAGAACAATCAGACCACAGTCAGAACAGTTGTAAGTATAGAAAAATCAGACCACAGTCAGAACAGCTGTATGAAGAACACAATCAGACCAGTCAGTACAGTTGTATTTATAGGACAATCAGACCACAGTCTGTACAGCTGCATGAATAGAACAATCAGACCACAGTCAGAACAGCTGTATGTAAAAAACAATCTGTCCACAGTCAGTACAGTTGTATTTATAGGACAATCAGACCACAGTCTGTACAGCTGTATGTATAGGACAATCAGACAACACACAAAGTTGCTCCAGTTCTTCCTGAGCCCAGTATTCCTGACCCAAGGCCTCATCAGAGTCCCTGGTTGAGATTATCCACCTCAGTAATTGAGGAAAGAGGACTTGACATTAAATAGATGATAAAACCCATAAAGACACTCTGACACACTGTACTGTACCGTACTGACACAAACACTGTTCTCCATGTTGGTGCAGACTGTTGTCGAGGTTGCGCTCACACAGCAGTGAGTCACTGTCCTGAACCTGCGCTGAACTTCTTCAGGACGTGAACATGAATCTTTTATGTTTCTGATCCTGAATGTTTTTTTTTTTTTTTTTTCCCACTGTGAGCTGAGACACAGTCAGACGTTGACCTTTTGTCAACTTTCCCAACAGTTTAATAAAACACAAAAATAAAACAGTTAATTGTAAAATAGTGGATTTAGATTTAAGGCCAAAAATAAGAAGAAAAAAACAAAACTTGATGGATTTTGGTTAGGTAATAATAATGAAATAAATTGTGAACGGTTCAATATTACAGCTTGACCGAATGTCGTGCTGCTAATGCTGCAGCTGCCAAAGCTGCCGCTGCTCCACCAGAGCCGGTGAAGCAGAAAGAAATCTTTCACCTTAATGTGAGTTAAAGCAGATTAAAAACGGAGATTTCTCCAGTTTCTTATGGGGCAGAGTCGGGAAAGAAGACTAAAGTGGTGACAGAAGCAGAAAATTCCAACATCATCGTGGTGAGTGTGTCATTTCTCTGAGAGGAAACACTAAGGAAGAAATATGACTATGAAGAAAAAAACTCCTCTGCCGTCCTCCCTCCACCCAACGTCCCTCCACTCTGCTCTCCTAAATCTCGGACTTCATTTCTGTCCGGTCTCTGTGTGAATGTTACTCACAGGAATTTTGTGCTGGGGTCAGACACTGTATGGACCTGGAGAAAGTGCTTGGATGTGTATGTTCAACAGGAAGTGGGTAAAGTACCAGAATGATGTCAATCAACTGTCGACAATAACTGTATAGCTGAGAACAGATGGAAATTAATATTATCAAGCAAGGGGTTCCTCTGGGAATATAGCCTAAGAATCACACTTTTTAAAGTATAGCTACTGATATCAGGAACCAGGAACAGCAGGTAAAACTAGAACTAAACAAGTTAAGGTAAAAAAATTTGTTTTTTTTTAATCACAGACCGAAAAAAACGAAGATCCGAACCAAGAATGTTTTTCTCTCATCATTATTTCCAGTTTACTGTTTCCTCACTTGCTCTGTCCTACACCACAATCGACCAAAAGTAAAACTGTCTCTGTGACCTTTGTGGGCATCAGTGGCCTAGTGTTTGAGTAACTGGACTTGGGTGTGCAGGGTTCCAAGTTAGAATCTACGGATTGCTAAGTTACCCCTGAGGTCCACCGAGCATGGCACTGTCCCCACTCACTGATCCCAAGGCTCAAAGAAAGAAAGGACGGAAAGGAAAGGAAACTCCTTGTCATTGTGACATTGTGATTCACTTCACTGCACACAACGAAATGCAACCTCTGTATTTAACCCATCACCAAAGTGAACAGTGGGCAGCTTTGAGCCCCCAGGGAACTTGGCGGTAGGGGGATTTGAACCGGGGGCCTTGCGGACCCAGGTCCGCTTCCTTAACCATTAGGCCACCAAGCTGCCCACTGTTCATTTTGAAGTCTTATTTTGATGTGTGCAGTGGTGTGGATCACAATGGCACAATGACAGGGAGTTTGCTTTCCTTCCTTTCCTATTTTTTCAAAAGGAGTGGCAGAAAAGTAAGTTAGATTGGTGCAAGATATGTATGAGAACAGTACAACAGTGGTGACGTGTGTTGTTGGAAGGATAGAAGACTTAAAGGTGGAGGTGGGCCTGCATCAAGGATCAGCCCTGAGCTTTGGTAATGGACAGATTGACAGATGAAATCAGATAGGTGTCTCCATGGACCATGATGATTGCCGATGACATTGGGATCTGCAATGAGAGCAGGCAACAGCTAGAAGAGAACCTAGAGAGGTGGAGGTTTGCATTAGAGAGAAAAGGAATGAAGGTCAGTCGGGGGAAGACAGAGTACGTGTGTGAATGAAAGGGAGAACAGTGGACTGGTGAGGTTACAAGGGGCAGAGGTGGAGAAGGTGGAGGAGTTTAGATACTGAGGATCAACTGTTCAGAGCAGTGGAGACTGTGGAAGAGAGGAGAAGAATAGAGGACAGACAGGATGGAACAACTGGAGAAAAGAGTCAGGAGTGACAATGTCAGAGGACGGACAGGGATTATATTGGTAAAAGAAGGAGACGAAGACGGAGGCCAAAGAAGAGATTTGTGAATACAATAGAGAGGACATGAAGATAGTTAGAGTTAGAATGAGGACACAGAAGACAGGGTGAGAAAAACACTTCAGACACTTTTTCAAACTAATAGCTATCTGGTTGAACACACCCACACAAACACCTATGTCTCTGAGTTATTATTGTCCAGACACACGGCGAACAGAGAATGCAGCAGAGAATGTCTTCTCCACTGTTATCACATCTATAGTTCACATCACTACTGGGGCCCATTTGGACATTTTTCTCCCTGGTCAAAGTCCGACTCTCCAGCAGAGATCACAGCAGCAGTCCGAAGACATTAAAAGACCAGTTTGCACTTTCTCATTCAACTCTGCTGCTCCTGGTTCCGTCTGTTCCATCACACACACGTTCAGCCTCCGCAGCATCCGAGCACACTGATGAGTCTGCCCATGTTTGACAGCCTCTCCTCTCAAACAAGACACTGGGAAACGTTCGCGGCGAGTTTAATTTTCCTTTTCATCTCAGAGTGTTTCTCAAACACAAACAACAGCCGGAACTACAATTCAAGTCTGCTGCTAAAATCACAAAGACGTTGAGAGATTCCGACAGTTTTCTTTTTTTTTTTTTAACACCTGCGCAACACACACTTCATAACAGAGAGGACTGAGGTGTGAGACGAGAGAGGGTGAAAGGAGAGACCAACTACAGAAATAAACACTTATCAGATGTATGTGTTTTTTTTTTTTTAAATATATCCATAAAATGATATAAGAGATGAATTTGTAAACAGGCAAAGCACAAAGAGAATAAAAGGGAAGAGAAGAGAGCCGGGTGAAAAATGTATGAGGAAAGAGAGAGTGTGAGAGAGCAAAAAGAAAACCCGTAAACGTTGGATGAGTGAGGTTTCATGTCAGCGTGACTCACTTGAGATGTACCTGAACATGAGAGGGCAAGTACTGGCACAGAGCGAGAGAGAGAGAGAGGGAGGGAGGGGAAGAGAGGCGCAGACAGAGAGACAGTCGACTAAACAGACGTTATCAGGGACATTTATCATGGCAGCACTGCTTTACTGGAGCCATGACACCAACCTGAGTGACTGGACACTGGTTTCACTGTAAGATCACCCTCTAACATTGGATAAAACAACCACTTTATCATAGCTTCTCAGTTAACAGCAGGGACGATGTTGGCTTGGAAGTTTAGTTGTCAGCAACTGGACTTCTTCTTGGAGTTGAAAGACGTTTCATTCCTCAACTGAGGAACTTCATCAGTTTCTGGTTAATGTAAGAGGAAGAAACTCTTGTAATTCTTCTCCTCTAGACCACTCCCTTCACCACTGGACAAAGGTGTAAAGAGGTGTTTTGGTCACACCTTTTGGAGACAGAGACTGTTCCCGAGGGTGATGAGCAGTTGAGTTGTCACCTGTCCAGACGTGAATGCGAGTCATTCACATCCGCAGTTAAACCTCCTAGGACGGAACTCATAGGAGGGGAACCAATCATCAACATCAGGAGCAGATTCTGTCTAGTAAGTTCTGACCAAAACAACTCTTCTCACCTTTGTCCAGAGGTGAAGGGAGTGGTCTAGAGGAGTGTTCCCACTATTTCCCACTATTAACACTATTTGCGCCACGGACCGATCGAACGTCTGGAAATGTTTTCGCGGACCGGTCTGTGAGGTGTAGCGGATAAATACCACTAATGAAAATGAAACGTCCAGCATAAAAGTGGTATTTTTTGGACATGGCCTGGACACTGAGCATCATCTCTCTGTGGACCTGTACCAAATTCCCCACGGACTGGTACCGGTCCACGGCCCGTTGGTTGGGGACCACTGGTCTAGAGGAGTAGAACTACTAGAGTTCCCTCTGACATCAACCAGAAACTGATGAAGTTCCTCAGTTGAGGAATGAAACGTCTTTCAACTACAAGAAATCCAGGCGCTGACAACTAAACTTTTTTGGTTACCATGACCTGGATGAATGAGAATCTTAACAGACATTGTTGGGGCCAAGATGGTGAAGGCAAAGGTTGCAGGTTTGAATCCATCAGCCTGCAAACGGCCACTGAGGCGTACTGAGCATAGCACCTTGCCCATAACCTGCTCCCTGAACGCCTCTACTGCCACTTGCTCACAATGGTTAAATCTGCTGTCACGGTGACAAATGAATCACTTTCTCTTCAATTAGCCATCACCTCAGCCGACTTTGTTTGGGTCTTCAGGTGAAAAATAATGGCCCATTAAGAGTTGACTAAAATCTGCTGACGATGAAGTGAAATTTCTTTCACTTCCTTTAATTAACCAGATAAAACCCACCGAGATCAGGAGCTCATTCACAAGGGCGACCTGGAGCAGAGGTAAACAGACGCCATGATACGGAGAAACAATCTGGAATAAATCACAATAACACACATGGGAGGCATTGTTGTTTTGCAAGGTCAGCAACTACAATATAAAGGATATTTTAAACAAAATAAGATTAAAAAAAAAAAACTCATGTTGTCATGACTGAATTCAGTTTGGAACCAACAGATGGAACGTATTGTGGGATTTTTTGTTCTTTGGAGAACGTTGCACGTATGAGAGGAAAGAGCCGGCGTATAAATTAAAAGCAGTCACTTTGTGCTTTTTTTTTTTTCGAGTGTGTGTTTGAACCTTTGTTCGGGCAAATATTTTGACTCCTGGGTCACAGTGGGCCGGGTCAGGAGCAGATAGATGGACTAAGATTAACGATGTGTGTAAGTCATGAATGCAGGTTGAAATGATAAAAATGCTTCAAGCCTTTTTCTACAACATCTATTGGGAAATGCTGGCAGTGCAGGGAAAAGACAGAATGGTAACGACAATGTAAATGTATAGTCATCATTTCACAGACCAAACACAGTCCGATTGTTCTGTTGGTCAGGGCGCTCCAGTGAATAACAAAGCTGAGGCCAAAGGGACAAACAATGTCCGGGGACTGAGGACACTCCCTCCCACTGAGGCGGTCATTTACAACACCATCACTATGATCAAGTAAATGAACAGCAGGAGACTGTCCTCTAGGTGCAGTGTGTATACTGCAGATTTACAGTTTTTAATATTCAGTGATGCAGTATTCAAAAAGTGCATTAAATGGGCCTTGTTTATACAGCATATACTGTATATATTTACTTATGCTTACACAGCGTGTGTTTTTTGGTCATATGTCACGGTGAAATTCTTCTCTTTTATTAAACGCATCATCTTTATATTAAATTGTACACTATATACTGTATATACACATATATTTATATATAATTTTCATTTTTAACAATACAGTGATTTACATTTCTTACCCCTCAGTAGTGATTGTTAAGTTTTTACTCTTCTAAATAGGGAGTTGAGCTCCAGACTAATGGTTTTAGCTCCTGACGGCGACTATTCGGACTGAAAGGCATCAGTCACTGATGTTATATGTGAAGAGAGAGGAGGAGACCACAGCAGACCTCCTGTCAGATTAAATGTGTGAGGTCTCTGTAAACAGGGTCGTTAATCTGTCAGGGAACGTCTGTGTGTTCTCACAAGCATCGCTCACACCAGACGATAAACAACGGCTGCACAGAGTCACACACACAAATACCCCAAACAACGAGAGATGTCTGTCCCACGCTAATAAGTTCAGTGGAAATACAGACACCACGACCACAGAACTTACAGCCAGAATATTGACAAAGAGGAGGAGTGTGTCAGCAGCAGCAGCAGCACACGTCTAATTTCAGTGTCATGTAAAAGCTAAGGACACGTCAACCATTAAAAAGTCAACAGTGTCTCCTCCAGACTTTCTAAGAAGCTTCTGTGTAAATGCAGCCACGGGTTCGCTGAGAGGTTAAAATCCTCATCAATATTTCACCTCAACAGCAAGAAGGAGGAGGAGGAGAAGAAAAGGAAAAAAGAAGAGGAAGTAGAAGAAGAAAAATGCAGAATAAGGCAAGGTTGTTTTTTTATCTGAGATTTGAAGAAGTAGAGAAACAAAAACAATGAAATATTAACTGTACAATTCCCCTGGTTGTAAATGGAAAACTGTAGAAAAGGAACTACTGCGTATCGTGTTATTATTTAATTATCTGACTAACAGGTTTATAGGACAGTTGTGAGACCAGCCATGATGGATGGATTAGAGACACCAGGAACAGGCAGAAGACGGGAGGCAGCTGGAGGTGGAGGTAAGAGAAGAAAAGATGCTGAGATTCTTTGGAGAGACAAGGACAGGACAGGATCAGGAGCGAGGTGATTAGGGGGACAACACAGACGGGAAGGTTTGGAGAAAAGCGAGAGAAGACAGATTAAGATGGTTTGGACATGTTCAGAGGAGGGACAGTGGTTATGTTGGGAGAAGAATGCTAGACATGGAGCTACCAGGTGAGAGACGTAGAGGAAGGCCAAAAAGGAGATTTATGGATGCAGTGAGGGAGGACATGGAGGTGGTTGAAGTTGGAGTGGAGGATGCGGAGGACAGGGGGAGATGGAAATTGTTGACTGGCTGTGGCAACCCCTGAAAAACGGGATAAGCCGAAAGGAGAAGAAGATCTGACTAACACATATTGTTTATTGCTATTTAACTAAAAATATTTATCAGGTTAAGAAGCTGTTTTTTAAGTTCCTGCAGGACATTCAGGACGGTTTATTTCACTTCCTAGATCACTAAAGAAGATTTATAAGAATCAAGAATGGAATAGTAAAAAAAGTGTGAATGTTTGTATACAGTTGCTTTTAATTTCGATAAAAATGTACAATCGAAGCGGAGCAGGAGTCAGAGAGGAATGTAACTGTAAAAAATAAAATAAATGATCACGTCTGTGAGTGACAGGGACTTGGTTCATACTTCTGAAGACAAACTCTGAGACAGACTGTGAGAGGAATCACAGGTTTAACATACACACCCTGTAGGTCCGTGTGTGTATGTGTGTCTCACAGAGAACTTAGTGATGCATGTCCAGAACTCTGGACACTGGCTCCCTCATCTCTGTCACATACACCAACACACAAAGAGTTCTCTGACACGTCCCTGAGGCTGGGCGGTCCGGACTACAGCTTCTCCACTGAGCCATAGCTTTTACATATATTAAAATGAGCCCTGTGTCTGGAGAGAGACCCTAAAGACCAGCTCCTCTCTGTCACAATGCACGCTCACACACAGGGTTGTCCTGTGTTTGTGGAGACAGGGATGTAGGAGAGGAAGCAGCGGACCATGTCAGGGCCACAACTGATTCAAAGTTTTTACTTAAAGCGATTCAGCAGAAACTTTATCACCTCAGGGAGGAAACACAAAGATCTGCAGCAGGAGGAAACATCTTCACCTCTGCTGAACCTCGTCTACACCTGAACTTCGAGTCCTACAGCAGAACAGTACACTCACCCGAAAACACAGCTGAGTCTCTGCAGGCCGGGGAACCGTCGGCAGCTGCTGTTCTGAAGACCTGAGGGGCCAAGAGAAGATAGAACATCCTGCTGAATGAGAGACAGCCTGAGTCTCTGACTCACACTTTGAATCATCCTGGTGTCATATTTAAGACACGTTCTGGTCCGATAGAGGAATTATTTGTCTAAGCCTGCATTCGATTGTACTCTTAATGAAAATGTGTCTTTAATTATACACTGAAAATCTCATTTCATTCATACAGTGCTTCTAATTGTACTAAGAAATCATGCAAATAATACCTATTCCCCCTTATTATAGAGCACTTAATCATACTTCTCATTAAGGCTTTTCTTTGTTATGTTTCATTATAAAATGACTCATCAATACTGTATGTGTGAGAGGTATTAAATAAATAATATTCAAATATTTTTAATTATTTTTGTTTTCACAATTTTTAGTATTGGATATATATCTATCTATCTATCTATCTATCTATCTATATATATATATATATATACATTTTATAAAAAATGAAGAACTGTAATTAAATGAGGTTTTATTCACCGTAGTGGTAATTTAATAATGAATAGTGAAAACAATCTGAATAAAATGTTGAAATGTGAAGGTGAGATGAGAGAACAGAGAACATCTGCTCTTCTGTGCATTAGAACAAGGAGAAAGAAAGTGTTGCAGCTCTGACCACAGACAAGTGTTTCTGGATGTGTGTGTGTGTGTGTGTGTGTCAGGTGAGGACTGTAACAATGTTCCCCCGTGGTTGCGACCAACAACGAACTTTTAACTTTGGACTAGTACACACACCCAACACCCAAGAGTTGTGTGTTTCTTTGCTTTTTTTTTTCACTGACTATTTTGTGACTAAACCTGTGTTTGAAGAAAAAGTGCTAAAATGTTACCAATACTACATGTTACTACTTGGATTTTGAGTAAAACAAAATGAGGAGAAATGCAAAAGCTTAACAGATAGAGAGATAGACCTATCTGCATAATTATAACAACAATAATACTGTGAATATTTACAGTATGTAATGAAACTTTTCTTTGTCTCAGTGCTACAAACAGCTGCCAAAGACAGATGTCTTTCAGCACCATGGACAGTTATGAAAGCGTCACAAAACACATCAGCACAATGGACAGCTACATAAGGACAGATTCAGCATACAGAAAATAAATACATACATATATACTAGGGGTGTGAATCTTCACTCACATAACGATTTGAATCAAATCTTGATTCGCAGGCTATGATCCGATTCAGGAACGAAAAAATATCAAACGACCAATCGATTTGGTTCAGTTCGATTCAATAAAAAATTTGGATCTCTGCTTTCTGACACTATATGTACAGTTGCCAGTCTTTTTTTGGTTTTGGTTTAGTTTATTTAATAGGGGGGAAATGCTATTTCATAAACATATGATTTCACATGGTTAAATAAGAAATAATTAGCCAAAGACTAGTTTTCATCTGTAGTCTCTTGGCCATGATGTGAAAAGGCAAGAAGCACACAACACATAAAAAAATAGAAAATACATGTGCAAACACTTTTATACGATTAAATTTTTTCAGCTTCATCTGGCCTCTCCTTTCCAACTGCATGAACATATGCAAGATTTATTTATTTTTTTTTTACACAATTTGTCAATATGGCCTTTAAAGCAGAGCTGTGAATCTAATATTAACCCATGATATTTATACTGATTGACAATTTCTATTATATCTCCATTAACAAGTATATCAGGATCAGGTGACTCTCTACTTGTTTTAGTGAAATCCATGCCTACAGTTTTAGAAAGGTTTAGCTGTAGACAGCACTGCTGTAACCAGATTGTCACACAGGACATTGTTTTTTAATATAAAAAGCGATAGATTCCATTATTGCCTTGGACTTTGCTGAGTTATTGCCAAACTGTGGTTGGAAAAACTTTTGTATTTTATTCTGTCCTTTCCTCTGACTACTGGTGGTTCCTTCCGTGCCAACTCTACAGAGTTGGTAAATTGCGTTGCTCATCACATGTTCACACATCCCAAGAAACAGACAGACATGAGTGCATAGATGTATATATGTATCTATTGGCTCACCGCTCTAGTAGGAGGAAGCGACCAATGTCGCGCTTATGTCTAACGTCAATTTGTTGATGGGGCCATGGAGCAGGAAATCAAACCACGTGCAAAAAATCCAAACCATCGGTTTACTGCATTATCGATTGTTCGGGGCTTTTTGGTCCGGTGCACTTGGATCGTGTAGGTCACAGACGAATAACTGATCCAAAACAAATATTTTGCACACCCCTAGTAAATACAAAAGAGACCTTATTGTTTTAGATCCTTAGATATGACATGTTACGACTTAAAAAAAAAGGATTAAGACTGAAACACAAATGAATCTGAACAAAGCAGAATGTGTCTGGCTGGGAGAATGAAAAGAAACAGCAAGAGATGATGACAATATAAGTAAAGAAAGAAGGAAGAGAGGGAAATTAACCCTTATATTATGTTACGGGTCAATTTGACCCGTATCGGTTTTTTGTGTTGACCAAAGTATGGGTTATCCTTCCTTTTTCTTCTTGAAATTTTGTGACTTTTCCTCATTTAAAAAAGAAGAAGTGAGGGAACAAAAGTTGGAATGGAATGGAATAAGGAAAAGGAAAGGAAAAAGAATGGAAGCAAGTCAGAAAAGCAAACAGGAGTTTGGGTTTCAAATTTTTCTCTTCCATCTCTCCATCATTGTTGCAACTAAAAACACCCACACACACATGCACCGAAACACACACACACACACACACACACACACACACACACACACACACACACACACACACACACACACACACACACAGACATGCACAGAAACACACATGCACACCCAGAGCCGTCCATCTGTGTCTGTAAATAAAGAGGTTAACGTGACATGAGCCTGACGCCCAAATCTGATTACCCAAGTGATTTTTTAGACCAACTGACCACTAATGTGACAGGCAGCACAGCACAGCACAGCACGCACGCACACACACACACACATACACACACACGGTCCCCAGACACTCATAAAATTAGACAGAGATGAGGAGGGCGATGAGTCAGAGACGCAGAACGGGAACCTGGTACTGGTTATCCTGGTACTGGTTATCCTGGTATGGACATTTTAGAAAAGACAGAAGACCCAACAGTGGCAGGCCCTTGGACTAAGACAGACAAATATCCTACATTTTAATATTTCAAGGTGAGTAATCATGGTGTTCCTGCAGTCAGTTATAAGATTTTGGATAAATAGATTTTTTTTTATCATTCTGTCTTTCAAACAAAGACAGAGGAGAAGACAAAGCAAATTAAAATAATGACCATCCTCAACAACAGTAACAAGTGGACGGTGGGAGAGGCATGGAGACCATTGGACCCAGGACTCTATCTAGTTCTGTCCAACAACAAACCAGAGATGATTCTGACCTTGGTTCATGACCATTCTTTCATTCATGGACAAAAGAGGAAGAACTGACGTCTGTAGACGTATAACAGAATTAAAACTTTTATTTTGAAAGCGTTTATATTTCCTGACTGCCTTGAAAATTCACTGTCGTATCACATCATTTCTCAATATTGTTCCTGCCGTCACGCTATCGTGTTTGATAAGTGACTATTGTGAGTTGCTTGAATGGCTAAATTTACTGTATCGTGATGTAACGTATATAAACATTTTCACGGAGCTTGAAAATTTCAAATTACGAGAATGTGTGTTTGAACAAAGACAGTTTTAACATCAAAGTCTCTGAATAACAACAGTGTGTGAGTGTGTGAGAGTGTGTGTGTGTGTGTGTGTTCCTCTATTTCCTTCTAGACAAATGTGACACTCGGGACTGAAGCTCTTTCTACTCACTATTGATGGATAACTCACACACACACGCGCACGCACACACACACACACAAGAATACACACACAAATAAATAAAATGTACGCCCACTGTGTGTGTGTGTGTGTGTGAGTGTGTGAGTGTGTTTCTGTGTGTGTGATTACGGGAATTGTCATTCTGCGATCATTTGTCTGCATTTGTAAACCATCAACGTCAGATCGGTGTGCGCGTGTGTATCAGTGTGTGTGTGTCTGTGTGTGTGTGTTGTTCTCCATCATCTAATCTCCAAAACTCACATTAAGAACATTAGAGACAGATCATGTATCACTGCCCTGAGTGTGTGTGTATCTGCGTGTGTGTGGGTGGGTGGGCGTTGGGTGTGTGTGTCTGTGTGTGTGTGTCTGAGTGTGTGTGTGTGTGGATGCTTCCACTGTTTTTGGGACTGATGGGTTGTAAATGTAGATTGATTACTGCTAGATAAAGAAGGAAAGGATAAAGGATGACAAAAGGGAAGGAGGGAGAGGAGAAGGGGACAGCTTAGGAAGATGAAGAAGGGAGGAAGGGGAAGAAAGAAGAAGGAGGAAGAGGAAGAAGGACTTGAGGAGTGAAGGATAGGGGAAAAGGGGAAGAGGAGGAATTTCAGAAAGCAGGATATAAGGAAGGAAGTAAAGATTAAGAAAGTAGGGATGAAACAAAAAGGAAGGTCGGACAAAGGAAGGAAGTAAGAAAGGAAATAAGGAAGGAAGGAAGGATGGAAGGAAGGACAAAGGAAGGAAAAGGAAGGAAAGAAGGAAAAAAGAAATAAGTAAGGGTGAAGAAAACAAAGGACAAAAGAGGTAAAAGGGAGGAAGAAAGCAAAGATAGAGGACAAGGGCAGGAAGGACAAAAGAAATGGGAAGGAAAAAAGGAAGGAAGGAAGGAACAAAGGATAGGGAAATACAGATAAAGAAAAAAAGGGACACTAAAGTAGAAAGAAACGAAAGAAGGAATGAAAAAAAATACAAAGGAAGTAAAAAAAGAAGAAAGAAAGTTAGAACGTGGGAAAAAAGAAGGAAGGAAGGAAAGAATGAGGAAGTATAGATGAAGGAAAAACAAGGACAAAGGAAGGAAAGAAGATGGATGAAAGCACAGACGGAAGAAACCACGTAATCCCATCCCTACTGAGTTGCATTAATGTTAGAACAGGAAGTACAATTAGGAATTGGATGTCAAAACAGGAAGTCATGTTTCCATTTCTGGATCTGCAGTGGAAGAACAGGGAGGCAATGTTTCTAGATCGTGAAGTTACAGTGTTTTGTTTGTCCTTTTTTGGTCCAATGTCATCATCCTCCACTCTCTCCCTCTGTCTCTCAGGACTCTCTCTTCCTCTCTTTCCCTGTCAGTGGACAGTCGCTGTTTTTTTTTTTTTTTCTACTGACAGTGGATCACCTCTCGTCAAAATAAAAGCTCATATCAGGTCAAGAAGATGATATTGTTTATTGTCTCTACACAGTCCAAGTATTTGTCCCTGAGTGCTCAGCCCTTGTCCTTGGCCCCGGTCTTTAGTCTTGGTCTGTGTTGAACTAAAGGTTTTAGTTGTGAGTTTTGGTTCTAAATAATTTTGGTCTGGTCCACCAAGTGCCAACAACTCAGTCTGGAGTTTTTGAATAAATGACTCCATGGAATAATTACTCCAAACTTTCCTCTGCTCAAGCTGGAGGCTGAGGTCGATTTGCTTTCACTGAGTTGAGACATTTTCTCTATACAGAGAGTGGACAGCAGACGGAGGACGGATGGATTTTCTCTGGACAGATGGTGAAAAAGCCATTTACACAGTGTGTAGATTTCAGCATCTGGACTTTCTGAACCGATAAACGGATTACGGACCGGCTCATATTGTTACGTGTGTGACTTTGACACCGTCACTAAAGAGGAGTTTGTGACAATCTGTTCAGTGGGAGCGAGGTGAAGACGCGAACGCAGAGGTGGTGCGAACAGATGGATCACTCTGCATGAATTTGCAGAATCGAACAGACGCTGCATCTCGGTGACAAGCATTTCCGTGGAATGGAATCATTTTTTTTTTTGAAAATCTGCGGTTTTCGAGCCTAAGCCGCTATCCCAGGAATCTGATGGTAGATATCTTTCAACAACAACAACAGCAGAACGAATCACAGAAGATGCTGCGAACGACTGCATCACCGCGGAAGGAAAAACACCATCAAAAACACAAACAACAAAACAACAGTCAACGTATCTTTGATCATTTTCACCCTGTGAATCCTTGTGATGAAACTGACTTCAACAAATGTTTAGTTAACACAGACCCTAATATGCTTCAAAAAGAATAAAATACACAGCAGTGAAAAGACATCACCAGCACATTTTGAAGTTTTTTTGCCGATAATCCAAGAAGCAAAACCTATATTTAATAAAGCTCATATCAGACAAAATAAAAATCCCAAAGAACGTTCCACGGCACAAGCTGGACATTATGGTTTCTGCCATTTGTTGGGTTGTTGGTTCCATAGTGTAACAGTTGGCACACCTGCCCCCAGAACGGAGAGGGAGCTTAGGGTTCAATTCCCAGAGGGACTACAAGGGGCCACTTTTTAACAACTACTATTAAAACAACTTCCGTCCACAAAAAGTAACTTTCTTTCCTGTTTAGTGTGGATGAGGAGTGTGTGGAAATATACGTTGGGGAGACCAAGCAGCCAACTCCACAGGAGCATGTGTCAACTCCTCAGGACAGGAGACAGCTGTCCACCTACAACTCAAGGCTAAAACACACTTTTTTGACAGATGACGGACAGATGGTTTGAGAGAGGTGTGAAAGAAGTCATTCTCCTGAAAAAACATCGCTCAATAGAGGTGGTGGTTTGAGACACAACTTATCACCCACCTACAAAGCCCTTTTGTGACCGGAACCACTCTGAGGACGACTGTAACGACCGTCAAAACCCATCTAAGGACTGGTAACACACTTCACAGGTAACCCCAGGTCCACCCAACAGGAGGGACCTGAAATGTCCCTTCCTCCTCACTCACTGGATGTAACTTCTGTCCCCAAGGACAGTTAGAACTGAAGAAGCCTCTTGAATGAGAGGTGGAACTTAATGTCCAGTTGTCTAACTAAACAATTAACCTTGACAATGACCTGGATGACTTACTTGAAATCTAATTTTTATTCCACATTTGCAATTTTGATGTACAGACTCAAGTCTTTCTCTCTCTTTATTTTTTTCTCGCTTAGTTAAATCTTTTTCACCCATTAGTTTATTTTTTTTTGTGCATCGATAATAAAATTTATCCAAACCATGGTCGAAACTCAACCTCACCCTTTAGTACGTTATATTATATCAAGTTCATATTATTATTTTCATTTTTTTTATTTTATTATTTTCATTATTTTCCTGCGCTCTGTTCGAGTCTCTTCTTCACTGACCTGAACATAGTTGAGTGACGAGGTCAAACTGAAAACATTTTACGCAGACATAAATATTTAATCCTCTTTTTTTCCCTCTCCTCTAAACCATGAATTAAACACTTTGCTGACGACTCACTCCTTCATTTTCAACTCCATCACACTTGGAATTTCACCCGTCCACCCGTCTGTCGTCTCTCTCCATCCAGGATTTTACTCCTTTTAATCTACCTCTCTCACTCTTTCTCTCTCTCTCCCCCCTCTGTGTCTCCCCCTTCTCTTTCTGTCTCTCTTTCTTTTTCCTTCTTCTGTGGTTCAATAATTGATGTGAGGCGTTCTGTCTTCTTTGGGTCGACTGGGGAGGTTTAAGAGACATGACTCGGCCATGGAGGGCACTCAGTGAGCATACGCACACACACACACACAACACACACACGCACACACACACAGTTCACCCAGAGGTCACTTGTGTTCCATTAAAATTTCAGTAAAGTGCTCGCTGAGTGTGTTCCATCAGATTCCTCTGAGTCAACACAAACTGATCAAAGTGTGATCGTGTGTGTGTGTCTGTACACAAGTGTGTGTATCGATGAATACGGCAAACACACACAAACAAACACAAATATAAATCACACAAGGAACGAACCCTTCGGTAGTTTGGTGTAAAACTATCTCCATCAGTCGCTGCTCATCAAATGTTAACAGAGAGGTGGAGTTGTAGGAGTGCTGAGTCACCTTCTGCTGACAATCACAACTGGTTTCAGACTTAAGGTTATTTTTTTTTTACATATAAATTTTGCCTGTTGTTTCTTTATTACTGTTCTACTGTTTTACCGGTAAATGTGAAGTTACTTTTTTATTTTATAATTAATTATTTAATCAACAATGTCAACTGTTAGAATAAATTAAATAAAGATGAGATTTTTTTTAGTTTTTGAAGGGTTTAAGGCAGTGCTTCTCAAATAGTGGGGCAGGCCCCCCCTGGGGATTGCTGTGCAATGGTGAGGGGGCGCGTGTGACCCTGGGGAACATGCTTTTTTTCCACCGTACTACAGAAAAGTGTAATTGTACATCCTTGTAAGTTGAACTATATCTCTTTCTTTTTGTTTTCTTTGTGTTAACAAGGATACGATGTTATGCAGAGGTGTAGCTAGAACTATTTTATAGACAAATGCTGTTATTTATAGTTGTAGTGGAGAGTGGGTGGTGGTGATGGTGGGGAATTGTTTTCTTCTTGCTAGGGGGGCCATAACAGAAAATAATTCAGAAGCACTGGTTTATTTTGATGACTATTTAAATTACATTAAAGATTTTCTTATGAGTATATACATTGTAAATAATTATTGTACATGAGAGATTTTTTCTAGGGGTGTTTACATTGTAGATTTCTACTGTGCAGTATAAAAATAATAATGACTATTTTAATTGTGCATTGTAGACTTTTTCATGACTATTTACATTTTAGATGAATCATGTACATTATATATTGTTTCATGACTATTGAACATTGTAAATTTTTCCATGCCTTTTTCCATAATAGATGACTAATGTACGCTGACTATTGTACATTTTAAATTAAATCTAAATTATTATTATTTTATCAGGACTATTTACATTAGTAGATTTCCACCATACATTATAAATATTTTAATGACTATTTTCATTGTAAATGACTATTGTACATTGGAGATTATTTCATGACTATTTATATTTTAGATGGCTATTGTACTTTTTCCATGACTATTTACTCTGTAGATATATATTTCTTTTATGAGTTTTTGCAATATAGATTATTATTGTACATTACAGATGGTTTGGGTTGAGCTGGACCTCTGAGTTAAGTCAACAAGGCCAACAATGTGTCTATGCATCTTTGGGAACTCATTCAAGACTGTTGTAAAACCATTTCATGCGGCTACTTCTTGAAGGTCATCAACATAATGCCAAAACTGTAAAAAAAAGTCATGAAAGCAGAGGGTGGCTATTTTGAGGAAACTAGAATATAAGACATATTTTTGGATATTTTACACTTTTTTTGTCAAGATAATAATTCTACATGTGTTTATTCATAGTTTTGATTCCTTCAGTGAGAATCTACAAAGAATAAAAACATGAAAATTAATAAAACACGTTGAATGAGAAGTAAAGTCCAAACTTTTGTCCTGTGATTATTGGTTTGTTGTTTCAATCATGAAAGAGTTTAAAAAACACAAGTATCAAGCTAAGTCATTTTAGCCTTATTATAATTTTTTTTTTTCATTTTTAAGATTAAAATGTTGTCCGCATTATTAGTACTGTTGAATCTGTAGTTCTTCCCTCTGACCAGTAGGAAATTCGATGGAATCCAGCATCTCGTTAATGGCCATGCTAACAACCACAACCAATCTTCTTCTGATTGTTGTAGGGGCAGTTGTGAATCCAGGGAGAGATACTGCCGCCTACTGGCTCATAACTAAAATCTTGGGTTGTGACCTTTCACATGGCAACTTTAAGGAATAAAAGTAGAAAGTAGTCCATCATGTCTGAAATGGACCGTCCAACTGCTCTCTCTCTCTGGGTTTCACTTCTCACAGTCAGTGATCTCTGTCAGTGTTTTGTGCGTAAGTGTGTGGAAATATTTTCTGCTGTGAACACTGTTGAGAAGAAACACCAACATCAGAGAGATTCCTCTGGTGCTGACCTTTCTGCTCTGATGAAAACACGTCCAGTGTCTTTCTGCCGACTTCACTCTCAATTCAGAGGAATTTTGGTGAATCAGGCTTTTACCTTGGCTTCAACTCTGAAGAAACAGGAAGAGAAACGTCTCCGCTGTGAACAGGTTTTAGCACAGTCGCGTGGACATTCACAGAAATTGTTCAAAGTGGATAAAAGATTTTTTTTTTTTCCCAGTCTGTGAAATTCATTTTAGCGAATTTGATCAATTGAATTGAGTGAACAACAGAATTCTGAAAAATGCTCTTTCACTCCAGTCCTTTTGTCTCCTCTTTGGACAATCTCCTACTAAAGAAACTGATTTTGACTAATATTATTATACTAACAATTTTTTTTTAAATAAAACACCTTATAAATAATGTAATATTTTGATTTATTTTTGGATTTATGCAGCCAGGTACCAAATGACCCACAGTCCAGTTCTGGGCCAGGACCCAGTCTTTTAAAACATTTCAATATCACACAACACATTGTGCAGTGTCTTATGGTCCGTGATCTGTGATTTTAACTTGTTTAATGATAGAAATGTGGGATTAACACATGTGTGTGTGTGTTTAATCCCTAGTGTGAAGGACTTTATGGATGTGTTCATTTCATATGCAGTGATTATGACACCTTGATTGTTGATAATGAGACAATGAAGTGTTTTGGAACCACATGAAACACACACACACACACACACACACCTAGAGTGGATCAATTCACACATCAGGCGCAGTATTGATCAGCTCGTTGCTGCCTTCGTCCCCTGCCGTGGTCTTTCAATTAAGACAGGAAAACGAGGAGGCAGTGAAAAATAGATGAGACACAATCTAGTGACATCATCAACACCATGATCCTCTTAGAACTCCAGAGCGCTATTTTGTTTTTGCTGTCAGGAGTTTAATATGGCACCTTTACTGTTTACTTTTAATGCATTGGACTGAAAAAAAAAGAAAAAGAAAATTCTAGGACGTAAAACTCCACAGAGAAAAACAAACCCAAGGAGAAATCCCTGTCATCCTGGTGTGTGTGTGTGTGTGAGAGAGAGAGAGAGAGCCAGAGGGAGAGAGTGTGTTACCTGTCCGTCCCTGAGGCTTTATAGTTTTGGTCTCAGTCCAAATGAACGGCCGACCTCAGTCCAAGAACAGAGGATGGAAACTGTGTCCAGAGAATAACACAGAAACATAGTAGGTTGGATGGAGAAGTAACGTCCAGGACAACAACGACAATAACAACGACGCTGATAATAAAAATGATGGTGAAAATAAGAACAACAATAATATTGTTGCTGTGCTATATATAATAATATACAATAATTATAAGATAAACAGATATAAAAATATTTATACTAATAACAAGATAATGCATAATAACAGAAGCAATATTTTATACTCATTTCCATTTTATTAATTATTATTATCCTCATGTAATAAATAATCCTTATTAATTTATTAAGATTTCCTGAGGTGCTATGAGTGTGTTTGGTTGCTCACACAATGCCCATTGATTCACCTATTTTCTTGAAAAAATCTACCTCTCATATTGTATTGTATTGTATTTTGTATTGTACTGTACTTTGTATTGACTTTTGCACCACGGGTTGGAGAGAACTGCAATTCCTTGTCCTGAATATATGGTATATATGACAATAAAGTTGACTTTGACTTCTGCACCTTCTCTAACTTGATATATTTCTCCAATTGTAAATTGCTTTTGGATAAAAACATTTATTAAATGTATCGCAATGTAATGCGAATAGACATAAAAACTACATTGTTTGTGTTCATGCATGACCATGCGCTCTTAATAACGCTTATTTTAATAATAACATTTAATAATAACATTATTTTAAAATCTAACCTAATAATATTCCACTACATCCTACTTTTTCTTAGTTAATACAAAGTCAAATATATATTTTTTTACCTTATGATGGGATCATGCAGTTTTTTTGCGAACTCTTTTAAGGTTGTATTTTGTTTGTTCCCTTTTTTTTTTCACAGCTCCGACACATTTTTCCTTTTGTATCGTTCATTTATTTATTTATTTTTTTTCAAATCACTTTTCGTTGTTGCTTCCTGTGCGCGTGTGTGTTTGTGTGTCTACATGTGCGTATAATGGGTATGTCTGACGTCTGGCGTCAGTGTCGACCATATCTTTCCCTGGTGACATTAGATGATTGTTCTCATGATGTCTATTAAGACACACACAAACACACAAACACACACACACACACACACACACTTAAACATTCTTGTCTTCTCCAGTCAGTCACAGTTGCAGTTATTTTTCCTCGAAAGCACAGAAGATCTTTCCAAGGTCAACGCAACGTGAATCCGTGAGTTTGGAGTGAACACTGAGGTTGTCAAGGCCTGGACAGTGGATCACACTGAACCAGACCAGACCAGTAGATCAATGTGAGCCCGGTTGTTCCGACTGTTGGTTCAGTGACTCTGAAGGCTCATTTGGAATTACCGCTAATGAGAAAAACAAAAACAAAAGACTAAATAATCTTTCCTTCTTAAAGTTAAAAAAAAAACAAAAAAACTTTATCATAAACATTGTCATGGAAAATCTTTTTGATAAAGAATAGTAGACAGTAAATAGTAGATAGTTAGAAATGAGAACTATAGATTTATATATATATCTATGTTTTCTATTTTCTATTTTATTTTTATACATTAAAATATATATGTATATGAATAAACGTATATTTATTTTTACATAAATGTATATTTATATATACATATATTTACACACACACACAAACACACATATATAAATATATATATACATTCATATATAGCATGTATTGTGCAAAGATTTTTTTATATAAAAATATTAAATAGAGATATAAAACAAGCATTTTTACATTTTCCAGATACATTTTTTTTCGAACAGAAATGCAAGATTTATACTCACATAAGAGTAATAGTAAAAATATAATTATTCTGATTATTTATGTGTACCTATCTCACAATCCATCCATCCATCCATCTAAAAAGTTCTTGTTTGTGTTTCTATGGGCTTCGTCAATCACCGTTGACTTCAACAATCCAATGTTGGCCATAAACAGCCCAAAGTTCTCTGAAGGGAGAACCACGGCTCAAACCACGACAAAGACCTTCAGGTCTTGCTCTGTTTCACTCTCTGTTCAGCGCGGACTGTACAGCAGTGATGAAGCGACAAAGAATTCCCAAAAGAATTTATTTTAGTTTCCGATCGGAGTTGGAATGAAGTGATATTTTCCCTAATAATTCTTTTTAAAACCCCATTCCAGCGACTGAAATCATCCTGAATGAGTTAATGTTCAGGTTCAAATTTGTTTTTGTTCTTTCCTCCGTAGTGAATTCCTCCCTCAGATCCTGAATGTTCACAGCAGATTAGGATCCTAATTTGGGATTAGACCACAGAGGGATTATCTGACACACACTGGTGAAGGTGGTGTAAACCTGAGCTGCTCTGCCTCCACTTCCTCTCTCCGTACAAATAAATTCTCTGCATCCAGATAAGATGCTGCTGCTTTTTTAATTAAAGGAGGAAACAGCGGAACAATCTGTGCCCTGCTCCTCATTTAAGGCCTGGAAAACTTTGGATTAAGTTCAGTTGTTGGTGCCTGGTTTTTCTAACCGAGCAGTAAATGACAGAGGAGGAGGCAGGGAGCGTGACTGGGAGGGAGGAAAGAGGGGAGAAGAGGGGTGAGGAGGGTGAAATCATGGGAGGTGGACAGAGGAAGGACATGTGTAGGAAATTAAGGAGGAGAGATGGGTGACGAGGGGTGAGAAAGTAGTGAGGTGGTGTGAGGCAGGGATGGGTGTGGTTGAGTGGGAATGAGGACGGAAGAGTGAGGAAGAATGAGGAAGAATGTGGAAGACTGATGGAGAAGAAGATAAAAGCAGTGGAGGAGAGGTCTTGATGGGTGACTATGAGTGATAAGGGTGTAGAGGGGTGAGAGAGTGATTTCAGAAATGGAACTTCATTGACTTGGTACAAATAAATTGTGATCCACTGCCAGCAGCTAAACAGTTTAGTGAAGCCGTCGAACTCTACTGACATGGGTCCAAAACATGTCGACCAGAGAAAAATATAAGTTAAAAAATATTGTTGTTATCCGTGTTACTACGGAAACAAACGTCCAGTTCCAGCCTGGCCTTTACACTCGGCCTCTCCAGAACCTGCACAATCAGGAAACTAAATGAGGAACTGAGCAAACTGTAATTCACTGTCTGTTACCTGATGTAGTAAATTATTATGAATCCACAGTTGTTCAAATACATCAATCCGAGATCCCGCCTCCTTTATTTGAGCCACGGACCAATCTCTCGTACTGTTTTCATGGACTGGTCACTAAGTTGTGGCAGATAAAGACTCCAAAATTAAATTTATGGTGTTCTGAAATATTTTGCTACCTTGAAAATCTTCCTACCTTAATTAACCGTGCATTGACACAGCAATGATTTCCCAAGTGCACACAGCCTATAAATTTCTGCTGCCAGAGCGGCATAAAAAGTTAGAATCTTGTATCAATGACTCTGTGTCATTTTGAGTTTATTGTTGTTGTTTTCACTGAGAAAATATTTCCTAATCAAATATAGTTGCATTATTGATGATGGAATCCTAGCCATTCTATTGGTCAGTTCTTTTGTTGATATGGGTATGGATCAAGTGGAAGTAATAGTCAGATGGGGCCAAAAGGAAACATTATATCTCTGCGGCCCGGCATCAATTCACCCACAGAGTGGTAACTGTCCCCGGCCCAGTGGTTGGGGACCACTGCTCCACAGGACCACAGCATCATGGCACCAGCCCCCCCTGCAGTCTATCCCAACACATCAGGTAAATTGACAAGTTCACCTCACAAAGCAAAATAAAGTTTAGGAGAAGACATTTGGTTTTTCATGAAATTTTAGAAGCAAAACCACCAATGAAAACTAGGGCGGGAAACAACTAGGCAAGAAAGAAAAAAAAGAGAGCGTGACACGTCCAGGGTGAAGAGAGCAGAGGAGATCAGAGCCGCAGCGTCAGCAGCTGTTCATCCACCTCTGAGGTCAAAGCTGTGTTTTCTGTAACTTCACCTCTTCAAAAAATTCTTTTCTCCTCGTTTTTTCTTCTTTTTTCCCCTCCCCGTGATTTCATTTAAACTCTCTGGTCTTTCTTCTTCTACTTCTCCCCTCTTCACGTCTTCTCTTACCGCCTTCTCCTCCATCAATGCTTCTCTGCTCTGACATCACCTCTGTCTCCTGGAAACTGTTTCTATGGTTACCATGGAAACTAAACCACAAAACCTCAGACAGACTTGTGGTATAACCTGAGAAAACCTCTATGTTGGAAAAAAAAAAACCAACACAAACAAGTTTCTCTTTGTGATTTCACACAGGTGTTGTTCCGCCGACGGTGATGGAACAGAGTCAAAGTTCAGTCACTTTCCAGCAGACAGTGGCATCAACTGGCAACAAAGGAGTACAAAAGAAGAAGATAAAAAAAAACACTTATTGGAACAAAGTAAGTGCTGCAGCTAAGAGTTAGCGGAGAACGGCAGTGAAAATGACTCACTTTAATGTCTCTCCAACGTCTTCCTGACAAAGTTTGACTTCTTATTTGGAGACGCCTGACACTGAGCTGAGATTTGATCAGATTAAAATCAGTTTGGAAATAATTTCTCATGTGTTTTAATTGAGAATATAGACATGAACACACCCACAGAGGTGTACAGGCAAACACACACACACACACACACATTGTTGTCTCTCAGCTTCATTACAGACAAACGTGCAGGAAAACATTAGTGAGAAAATCAGCACCACATTAAAATCCTCTCATTTCACCTCCGAGCAGAAACTACAGCCATTAAACCTGAAGAAGACCCAGCGCAGCTTTTCTCTGAATAATTACCAACTGTAAAAAACTTCCATCTGACAAAACAACAACAACAAACAACTGCAAACACCCTCGCATTTTTCATGGTCTTTAGCCTCAACCGGACAATCAACTATCTTGTCCTACGTGTCCTAGTCTATTCAAAATCTTTTGTTCACCAAGCAACAAAAAACAAAACAAAAAAAAGGCAACTTTCTTTTAGTCATTTTGAAGAAGTTTTAAATGGATAAAATATCTAATTAAATTTAATATAAAGTTTTGGCAAACTTTTATTAACCATAACCCATGTTTAAATAAATAATAAAAATAGCAAAAATGAAAATATTATCATTAGTAATGATGATGATGATTGAAATAGTGCTCATTAGTAATTAATATGAATAATAATATAATCAATATCATTTAATTAATAACCATAATAACAACTGTTAAAATTATATATATATTATTTATAATAATTTATAATAATTAGATATGTTAATACTGTTGTCATTAACCTTGTTTTTATTTTATTTTATTTTTTATATTTCTATTCTTATTTTATAATTTTTTTGTGTGATTTAATTTGGTGAAGACCCATTCTTTCAATTGTAAGTATTGTTACTTTCAATTTATACTATACAAGTATATATATATACATGCATACAGATATATGTGTGTATATATATATACACACACACATATGTATGTGTGTATATATATTACATACATATTGTTTTAGGCTTCATGTTTTTATTTTTTTAACAAACTGTGAAACTTTTGATTGTAATAAAAATTGAAACAATAATAATGATGAAAAAAAAACCTGTCCCTCTTCGACTTCACCTTTCTTTCTTGTTAGTTTTTTGTGTATATAATAATAATCTATACAGCCGACCGCTGGTTTGTCTGGTATTGATTTTTTTTTTTTTTTGCTTTTCTCTAAATGTGTTTTTTATTACTGTGCTTTTTCCTTCTCTTATTTTTTCCCCTTTATCCCATTTCCATTTCACCCTCCACCAGCCCAACCTGCCCCTCCCTGTGGTGACTTATTTGGCAGGAAACGCCTTTTTCCCCACTTTTTCCATGATGAGTGTCGTCTTAATTTTTCCCTGAACATCGATTAAGTGCGTCAGTTTTTTTTTTTTTTTCACACTTTTTTCAAATCTGATAAAATGTGTTCAATTCCCGAATAATTTAGTGAGAAAACAAATGACATCAAATATTTAATCAGATCCAAACGTCCTGTCAGAAAAAAAAGACAGGAAGTTCATTAGGGTCTGCTCCATCATCACATTAAGCCTGTTCAATCACATTCAGAATTCTAACCTAATAAAGCAGGTTATTTCTGAAAACCCACTTATTCCCACTTTAAGTTGAATGACTATAACATTAGATCTCAGAATGAAACCAAAAACAAAAACTGAAGGAAGATAATTATTTTTATCAAACTGAATTATTATTGTAAATCAGGGTAAAACAGAATAATTTATAATAAATAAACATGAAGAACATGATGAACATGCAAAAAAGTTTAACAGACGCAGAGAAGGAGACGAAAAAGTCATGAAGAGGAAGTGAAGAAGAGGAGAGACAAAAAAAAGATGAAACATACAGGAGGAGGGGAGGAGGAAAAGGAGGAAGAGGAGGAGGAGGAAGAAGAGGGGGAACATTATGACGCTGAAAAACTTTCTTTAGTTTTGTTACAATGATTCTTATCATCATCATTATCAGTATTCCAGAGTGATTCTTCATGAATTAATCTGCACTAGTAAACCAACACATTTTATTTGTTATTTTGATCTAAGTGGGATTCTGGACTTTTACTACATAATATTATTTAAAAAATGATTTTCTATTAAAATGTACCATTTATCTTTGTTAAAAAAATACATTTTATTTTAATTTATCTTTTTTCCATGTAGGAAATATTTATTCTGTTTTTGTAACAAGTTCATTTTCTCATATTGATGATAAAACATTATTTTCTCCTCCTCTTGCCTCCTGTCAACACTCTCCCTCAGTGGACCAAATAACACACCACTCAGGACCATCTGAAGTCCAAACCTAAACTCTGAACTTCCTGCTGCTGAGTTGGGACGTTGGTTCTGACTGGGGCTTCAGTTTCACTGCAGGTGTCTGTTTGGCTCTGATTAACAGTCTGAACAGAGTTGACAAAGTAAAATATAACATCATTTTCATTTTTTTTCACACAAAAAACAAAAAAAAAAGTAACTACTCACCTCCTTCCACTCTGCCTGCTCCTCTCACTCCAAACATGGCTCGTCTCAAACTCGTCTGTTTTTCATGACTCAAACATGGGCATGTTTAAATGTTTGCACCTCACTCAGAAGGAGCAGCAGGAGCAGGAGCAGGAGGAGCAGGGGAAGGAGGAGCGCGCATTTGAGTGGCGGTCTGGGCAGTGGGCTCCTTAACGCCATCACTTATTCAGGAAGTTTATTGGTGTGTTAATAATTGATCAGCCAATTACGGTGGTGGAAGTCGAGGGAATGTCTCTTTACCAGAGGGGCTGTTGGTAAGTGCTGGCTCTGGAGGAGCAGCGACTGAGCGGCGCCGAGTCCATGAGACTGTGACGGTGAGCACTCAGCTGAACCGCTGTCAGTGCAAAGACCAAATAAATCAGGGGAGCTGCAGGGAGGAGGAAAAGGAGGAGAGAGGAAGAAAAAAAAAAAAAAAAAAGAGAGAGAAACAAGGAAAGACACAAGGAAGAGAAGAAAGAACCAAACAGACAGAAGGAGGAGATAAAGAACCCAACAACAAAAAGTTGAAAAGACAACAAAACTGAAAAATATAGAAAAAAAAGTTCCTGTTTCTATTGCAAAAGTAATGAATTAAATTGATTTTAGCTAATTATAATGTGCACAGCCAAAAATATGTCTAGTCATTAAATAGGGGTTCTCTTGATTATATTTAAATCTCGGAATGGAATTGCGATAGAGAAACTCATTATTGCACCATAATAAGTACGTTAAGTAAGTATTATGGTGAGAAATAACTTTAAATTACAATATATTGGAGTTCCTGCAGTTTTGGTGTAAAAAAAAAAATAAAAAAAAAATTGTTAAATATACAAACATATATATATTATATATAAACACAGAATATTTATAGAAGTCTGTGTTAAAAGGGAAATCTATAAAAAATACATTTTAAATGTATTTTTTTTTATTATTTTTTTATTGTTTATAAATGCTGACATCCCTTTAACAAAATGGTTAAATTGCTTGTTTTACTTTTACTATATACACATAAATGTATATAACTGTAAGCTGCGTTTATGAAAGTGTCTGCCAAATGTATGTAAATATACTGCAATATATGTATACATATAGATAATACACATGTGTTGATATGTTCATCAAAAGTTAAGGGACGGAAAAAAACAGGGATAAGTCGCCTAATTAAAATGTATTAAGAAGATTTAAGGTAAATAAACAATGAAATGACCCTGAAAATTGTCAACACATTAGTAGAATTAAGTACATAAATTTATAAATACAAGGAATTATTTTCCATTATATTCCAATAAAACACACAAATAAAAATACAGTTACATCATCATATGTACATGTATACATAAGCAATTACATTGATGACGTAATAATCTTCACTCTCATCTGTGTATAAATCAATTTAATCAATTATAATTTTATTTAGAAACTTTAAGACGTTATTAAAAGTCAGCTGCATTTTAATAACTGTATAAGATCGTTAATAATATTAAGGCAATATATGTATATATATATAAGAATAGGGAAATGAACAGATGAATCAGAAGTCTTTTCTTCTTTAAAATACATATGTGAATATATATTGTTATATGTTTCTGAACCAATGTAAAGTCAAATACTAATAAATAAGATATGAATGATCTTTCATAAATGTATTATATATTTTTATCCATTATTTTATTAAATCTGTTTTCCATCTTTCATCCTGCCACAGTATATATATATATATTTATCTCTTGATAGATAATATTGAATCAAATTAAAATTATATTTATCTATTATTATGTATATATGTATATATAATAATACCTTATATATAATTGATGTGTGAGTTTTCCAATGGAAATAAAGTTTTTTTTTGTAAAGAAGATTTCTGCTGTAATCTCTTCTTGTGTCTCTTGTCTTTCTCCTGACTCCCAGCTGTCGCCTCCCTTTTCTCCTGCTCTCCCCGCTCTCTGTTCTTTTTCTTCTTCTCTTCTGCACCGTCTTTCATTTTTTTTTTTTCCTTCTTCTCTGATTTTTTACCCCTGTTATTTTATGTAATTACATTGTTTCGGCCCTGGTCTGACCTGTCAGCGCTGTTTTAATTCATTTGATTTGATTTATCAAGTCATGCAATATTTTACTTTCGGCACGTTGTCCTGACAATAAGATCATATCGCACATAAAAAAAAAAAAATTAAAAGGTCTCTCAGAAGAAATTAACTATCAAACATTTGGTCTCCCCTTCCTGACCCCCCGAATCCCCAAACACACCCTCCCCAGCCCCCCAACTTC
>JAFBJS010010676.1:21411-34435 GCA_016785265.1 Paraplagusia blochii | reverse complement strand
GGAACGGGCGGTACAATCCTAACGGCATGATCGCGGGTGAGGTGACCATACCGTGTGTCATCTGTCTCGGCCATGCGTCGGCCGTTAACGGGAGCCGAAAACGGGCAAAAACAGGGTTTTGGGGGCGAAAAATAAAACAACGGTGGCGCGTAAACGACGCGTATGAGTTTACGAAAACGATGGGGCTAAAATGTGTTAAAAATGTTTGGGGTTTTCATGTGAAAAAGACAAAATAAACAGGAGCACATAATTTTGCGACCTACTCCAGAAAGATCAAAGATAGGTAGATAGATAGATAGATAGATAGATAGATAGATAGATAGATAGATAGATAGATAGATAGATAGATAGATAGATAGATAGATAGATAGATAGAAATTTCTTTTGTTTGTGTCACACAACACAGATTCCAGATTGAGATGGTTTGGAAATGTTCAGAGGAGGTTCAGTGGATACTTTTCTAGAAGAATGACCCTAGAGATGGAGCTACCAGGTAGGAGACAAAGAGGAGATTGATGGATGCCGTGAGGGAGGACATTGGAGTAGAAGGTATGGAGAACAAGGTGAGATGGAAAATGTTATTTGGCTGCGGCAACCCCTGAAAAAGGGGACAAGCTGAAAGATCTGACCCTGCAGATGTTAATGCACTAAATGTTGAATGTCTACATGATTTAACATATAAATGCACTGCAACATGAAGTAAGTAATTTGTGAGCAGATTACTCCAACAGATATTCATTTTTCTACATATCTCAAAAGTATTTCCATCAAAATATGCTTGGAGTTTCATTCAAGCCTTTTCAAGAATTCAGGGTTTTTTTCGATTACAAGGATAAAGGCCTGTTTCCTATATAAAACTGAGCTCTGACGGTACGTTCCAAAGTTCCACTTCATCTGCCTGCATCCAGCCAAGAACAAAAGTTCAGTCTAGTTTTTTTTACATAGTTAGTTCATTGTTCACAGGTAGAGCATTAAAGGATTTGTCAAAACGAAACCATATTATTATTGAACATCTGCTCTGTCACTGTATGGGGAGTCACAAGGTCTTTGTGTTGTACACTCAATGTGTCAAAAAATTTCTGCAATTAGTTTGTCTTCAACTATCAATGAGGCATTCAATGGCTGTAGAATTAAATTAGAATTAAATCTTCCACTAGGTGGCTGCAGTTTGCTATGAAATCTGAAAAATATGATAGACATAGAGCTGATGAAAAAGATGTCAACGTCTTTCTTCAATTCCTAACACATATTAATATATATATATATATATATATATATATATATATATATATATCAGGGTTGTGTTCAACTAAATAGGCCATATTTTATTTGTTTGTAAATTCAAAAAGTTTCAGTTGGAATATTAATATATATGATTATTATTGACCTAGTTTTTAAGGAGAGGACTTTACTGGTGCTATGCCCAGGTTGCCCCTGGGCATAGCACCGCCCACAGGAAGGCTCACAGTTAGGCGTGTGATTTGGGTGACAGTCATGGAGACCACTGCCGCTGCGACCAGGCGTCAGATAAGAGGATGAATGAACGAAGGAATTATTACTATTATAATTGTGGCAGTAGTAGTGGCTACTGGGTTCAGAAGACTTCAGGTTTGAATCCACCAGCTGCCAGGTGGACACTTTGGTGCTCTGAGCAAAAGATCTTAGTCTTTCACTAAGACTATTAGTCATTAGTCTTTTATGGACACTGGATACTTTTGCGTGTGTTAAAAAATGTGTCCAAATTTCAGGAGTAGAGTAATGTAAAACAAAGCTAAAATATCATACCAGCAGGCTCAACCCATGGACTAGGGCATTGGACTTCACTTCACAGCACCCCCTGCAGGGGAGAGAGAAAAACATGCTCTGTTTGTAAACACACTTTGCATATTCTTCCTCTAGGCTCTGTGCTTCGACTGCCCATCAAGGTGTTGGCAGTTCTTGCAGTATCTGTGCCAACTCTCAGTTTGTTTCAAAGTCCTCTGTTGGAGTCCTGTCAGCACTTGGTATCAGAAGCCCATGTGACACTGGTTGTGATGCAGGAGTGCATTAATATTGAAAGTCAAGCGTCGTACGAAAAAACCTCTACCTGTTACTTTTAACACGAACGCGGTGTTGTTGAAGCTGTGATTCCTGCCTCAGCGGCGTCGAAGCTGCTCGTTGTACACGCTGTATTTTTGATTTTGACAAATAATAGCTAAAGAAATGCTAATAGCGCAGGGTTCACATTGATGAGTTGGTGCTTTATTTTGCCCCCGCCCCCATTTAATGACTCCGTCTTCATCGCAGCTTTGATCGCACGTGTTAATAATTAACAACGTTGGCTAATTAAAATTCTTTTGTAGTTAATAAAGAAGGTGGTGCCATAACTTGGCACCGTATTAAACGAAATCGCACTTGTTCCGTGTAACTGTGAGAGAACGGCCTTTTGTAACAACAGACGGGGAAACGGTGCCAGGCGTCCCTGGTCCGTCCTGTTCTCCGCTCGTCCAACAGCAATTGCAGGAATTCGGCGGACAACCAGGTGAGCGGAGGTGTCTTCGTGGTCTCAGCGGTGAGACATGTCAAGTCTATTGCTATTCTTAGCGAACAAGGAGATGATTATGCAATGAGGAGGATGAATGTCTCCCTCCGAGCACAGAGGCAGAAAATGTTGCTGTCTGTGCAAATAAGGTCTGAGGGACAAATGGGTCAAAAGGAAGACATTTCCAAATATTTGAACGTCTCTACTCGCAGTTTTACGCTGATTAGAGAAAATCCATAAAACAGTGACACCGTGAATCTACTGACTTGTAAGTTATGTTTTTATTTTTAAACTACAGGTAAGAGTAACTATATTATTTACGAGTAGAAATGATGTTGACAGTAACGTACAGTTTGCTTTTCAGCCACAAGGTTGACTTGTGCCGCTTAAAATACACGGCCGTCTGCGTCTGCTGGGAATTATGTAACTTTTTGAAACGCATGTATATATAAGTATAGAAGGTTAGAGTACACAAGGTAAAAGAAATAGAAATGTTGAGTGTGTGTGTGTGTGTGTTCATGAGGCTCAGCTGGGAAAACTCAAAGGTAATTAAAAGACCCTTCACATAGATACACAAGAAGAAGACAAATTACTACAATATTTTCTGCCAAATTGTAGTACTGTACCATAAGTTATTTTTCTTTACATCTTATAAATTTCTGAACTAAGTTAAATGCATAGACAATTAAAGGTTTACAGGACGGTTGTGAGACCAGTCAAGACGGAGGGATTAGAGACACTAGGAATAGAGGGACAACACAGACAAGGAGGTTTGGAGAAAAAGCTAGAGGAGACAGATTGAGATGGTTTGGACAGGTTCAGAGGAGGGACAGTAGATACATTGGTAGAAGAATGATCCTAGAGATGGAGCTACCAGGTAGGAGACAAAGAGGAGATTGATGGATGCAGTGAGGGAGGACATGTAGTTGAAGTCAAAGAAAAAGATACTTCAGGGTCCTATTGTACTATATTGTACTGTACCATAGAGTGTCGACTCTGAACGTCCAACATGACTAAAAAAAAAATCCTTGTCTTTCTTTTCAATCGTAGGAATTAAGATGGAAAATGTTGATCCCCTGAAGGTCACCCCTGAAAAATGGACAAGTTGAAAGGAAAAAATGAAGTACATATTGTATCAATTCAGCGCCCTAACATTAATGGTACGCATGCTGACATTTACGCAAACTATGGATAAAAAGTTTTTCTATCTACAGCCTAATGAAACTCAAAATTGCTATTGTTTCGAAGCCGTTCCAAACCCTGGGCCTCATCACACTGGCCTCTAATATTCAGCTTGCAATCCCGATGTAAACAAACACCTGCATATTGCTGCACAAACATGGCTTCATCCCAACAAAACACGGTGTGATGCGCCATGGGAAATATCACAAATAACTTGCTGCATACCATATGGAAACAGGATATTACTCTGAAGGCCCCGGTCTGCTGACTAAGGGAACCACCGAGGTGGACAGCATCCCACACTACACCTCACAAAGACACTAATGATTCAGTCCAATTGCCTGGAAGATCAAGCTTAGGAATACGCCGTGTTCATCTCCTTTGTAGGCTGAAGCGGTCATACACAACAGGAGGTCCGCTAAATGTCTGTATTTACCACATTGTCTCGTAGGTGAAATAAACACCAGCCTTCATGTCTCTTGATTCCAAAAAGTGAGAAATATAGTGTAGATTATTGTACCAGGAACCTCAGCGAGTTTTCCAACGGGTCTCAAGTGTCGTCTTAATCTAAGAAAGGTCTTGATTCGTTGAGTTTGTAATCCCCTTTGTAAGAGTTTCTTTTTGGGGGACTTATGTACACACACTGGCGGCAGTGGTGGCCTAGTGGTTAAGGGAGTGGAGTTGGTCCCGCAAGGCTTCAGGATTGAATCCACCAGCTGCTAGCTTGCCACTGAGGTGCTCTAAGCATATCATCGTCCCAACCCAGATAACTTCCTGTGGGCTCACCATCCACAGGAAGGCTCACAAAAGGGTGCAATGTTATTTGGGGTAATGGCAGTATTTGTGGTCCTTATGTACACACACTCCAAGTGGAGGTGGCGCAGTGGATAAGAGCGTTGACTTGGTCCCGCAAGGCTTCGGGTTCGAATCCACCAACTGCAAGCTTGCCACTGAGGTGCTCTTAGCATAGCATCGTGCCAACCCACCATCCTTGGGAAGGCTAGTGCTGTGCAACTTGGGGTAACGGACAAGCAGATGAAGATGAATGAACCTGAAACCTCGGTTGTCATAATGGTCCAATCCATTAAAATGCACAGACTTGATTTTTGACAGATTTTCGAGCGCTGTAGGACGCCCGACACATAGGGCGTACTTCATTATAAGGCGCACTGTTCATTTCTGAGAAAATTAAAGGGTTTAAGTGCACCCTATAGTCCAGATAATGTGGTCTGCCAATGGCAACGTTGCCAGTGTCCTCAGTAAGAGCTAGTTTTGTCACCAAACTGCTCACTAATAGAATATTAAAGAACATCACAGTGACATATTTGTACTGCAGTTACCCGTCAAAGAGAAAACCACACTCGTTGACTCTCATGAACCTCTCAGGCATCAGCCAGTTCAAAGATATGCTGCGACTTGATTCATGTTCCAGCCTCTGTGAGTCATGGCAACTCCCCATCCAATTACCATCCCATAATATATCAGGGGAATAGCAGCCAGACCCAGTCAGAAGTGACTTGAAGACACCTGTGGGTATTGGACAGTAGCGGTGGCATTTGGTCCGAAAGATGCTACGGATTTAATGATTCAGTCGGAGGGTGGTGTGGTCAAAGTAGGTCAATGGAGCCTGTGGTCCATTCTTTTTCCTGCTGCTCCTCCATACATCACAGTAATCTCTTTTTTTTTTCCTGCGCCTAAGGAGTTTTAATGAGAATGCTGGGAATAAAATCCTTTCATCACCCGGAATGAAAAAAAAAAACCTGATCAACACCGGGCCGTGTGATGGCTTCACCTGATCTATTATTAATGGAGGATTATTAACTTATTATGATTTGGTTTGCTGGTTAATTGACCAGGGATGGTATTGTATGGACTTTCATGTTACGCTCGGATGTAGGGTTTGGTTCAGTCCTCTGAGACGAGATGATACGGCAGTGTTCATATCTGACAACAATGTGACGAATGTCTTTTTGTAGGTTTAGCCTTGTTTCAACTTTAATGAGGCCTGATTGAGTGCTAACGTCCAACTCCATAAATCACAAGTTTTCCATTTTATTTCGTGAAAAACTGGTCAATCTGTCTTTGGTAAATGGGAAATTGCACAGCACAAATATGAGGTCTGCTACTATAACAAAAGCCAAAAAAAGTTGAAGTAGTTGTTACTGCATATAAAAGCTCGGTGGTAGTACACAGGCCAAGAACCTGCATCCTATAAGGGCAAACTAAGGCCCGGGGGCCGGATGTGGCCGTTTTGATGTTGTCATCTAGCCCACCAAACATATATGCCTGTGGATATCTATGTATGTATATGTATACGGATGATCAATATACTGCATGGACATGGGATATGTGCTTATATATGTGTATATTCACATAGATATGTTTATCTGGGGGTTTATCTATCTATCCATCTACCTACCTACCAACCAACCAACCAACCAACCAACCAACCAACCTACTAGTTTGAGGCAGACAAATGGAGTGTATGTGTAAACTTAGATAAATGACGTTTAAAATCACAAAAAGTCCTTTTACCCTTTACTGTGACATGTTTGGGTAAACACAAACAATTATATAGTTGTCCAACACAAACTTATACTTAAACTGAATAAAACAGAATATTTTTCTTTTTACAAGCTGCTTTTGTACGTTATATTGCATGAAATCAAGATTTTCTCAGAGGTTCTTTATGTTTTTGGCTTAAAATACATCAGTATAAAGCTCCTATAATGGACTGGAAAACAAAGAATACAAATGGAATATTTTTGATAGTTTCTAAAAAAAGTGTTAAAAAGGTTTGAAGACATTATTTTCTCCGTCTGTAATGATAGAATCATTTCATTTTTAGGATTGGAATCATTCAATCGTAAAATGCAAAAATCCTTTCTCTGACCCCGTGTAGCGATATTTTTCCGAACATTTCCTGTAGAACACATTATGTTGGAAGTTTTGTGGAAACTAAATGCTGTGTTTTTATCAGTTCTTTCTTTTCATTTCAGTTTTTTTTTCTATCATTTAATTTAATTAATATTTTTTGTCAATTCATTATAAAAGTATTTCAAGCAATAGTCCCCAAAATGACCAACTTTACTATGTGCTTCTCCGTGAATATAATTCCTGTAGAAATACTGCATGCGTCTTTGCAGGCAGATAAGGAAAGAAATAATTTATCAGACAAAATGTTCTGGGCTAATGCGTTACAGAAACAACACAAAACAAAAAAAGAAAAAGACAGACAAGGTTTGAAGTTCATGAATAGGAAGTCTCGTCAAAGCAGGTGATCTTCCTCCTGCTGTGGCTCCAGAGGATGTCTCCGCCTTTTGATTCGTCTCACTGCTGGAATGTTTTAGATATGTCTTCTGGCGGAGACTCTTCTCTCTGTTAGTCCCCTGTATGTTAAGGATGAAAATATTTTCATGCAATTATTCTAATAAGGCCTCTTAAATGATTAATATCTTCACTGCGATTTATCAGAACACAGAAGCTGTAGTCAGGTGATAATTAATCGTGATGACGTGTTTCACGCTTGTCTTTATAAACTTGATTTGGAGGTGTAGGAGGTGTAGTTTGGACGGTATAATCAGCCCCATTACATGAAGAAATGCCACAGTTTTACCCTTTAAAATGTCTGTCCTAATAATAGAACCCTCGCTGCCTCTGTCCTGGTCAGAACTGTTGTGCTTCAGCTGGTTAATGTCGCTGCCACTTTCTGTCTTTGTGTTATTTACAGCAGCAAACGTCACGAAACTGGTTTTTCTCTTCATGACATTTTAGTTTCCTGAATTTCCTCTGTCCGTAAGTCATTAATGACTGACTTTTATACTTTTGTTCTATTGTATTTGACATTTTTATGTCATTTCTTCAACTCTTGTTAAATATTTCCTTGTCATTTTTCTTTATTTAAGTGGAGTCAGAGTAGAAGACACAGAGGACAGGAGGTTGATTTAAAGTTTAACTATTTGTCCTTATACAGTTACGATGACACAAAATCACATTGTAAACTGAAATCAGACAAAGTTGTCGTTTCTTTTTAGGAAAAAAAAATCTCCATCCCAGAATTACTGCAGCTGAATGACTATTCTTTACACAGAGTTTTTCTTTTTTTTTTTGTAAAAGTAATCACCTTAACTGTTCAAAGGCTACAGATCTCAACCTACACAGAAAAACAATTCAGATCCAACCTGTAATTATTGTTGGTCACAGCTGCTGTGAAAACAAAACCCTGTAGTCGCTCTTTATTTAGTCAGAAATCTGTTCAAATTCAATACTGTATGTGTGGAGAGAACCTTGGCATGTCAAACCAGTCCGTACTGTAACACAGGAGGATAGCAGTTACAGAATTTTGATAATGTTGTCATGGAAACGGTTCCTGAAAACAAGATGAGCGTATTAGCTCTTCCTAGTAGAAGTGCGCTGTGGTGTCTCCTCAGGAAAAATAAAGATGTTGGTTTCAGCGATGATGTGCTGGAACATGGTGTCTTTTAGGACACAGTGATTTTTTATTTTTTTTCTGGTGAAGAATACATATCTGTTCTTGGGCAACGTGCAGATTCTAATCCATTTCATCAGAACAGGTTTGTAGGCCTTACATATCTGCCTTGGTCAACTATGATCATATACACATGCAGCACAAAAGGTGAATTTAAATATTTTGCTAATGTTTTGAGAAACGGCGACAGTGGTGGCCTAGTGGTTAAGGATGCAGACTTGGGTCCGAAGGGGTTTGGGTTCGAGTCCACCAGTTGTTGGGTAGCCACCAGTGTTGGGCAAGTTACTTTAAAAAAATAACCAATTACTTTACTAGTTACTACTCTGATAAAGTAACTAGTTACATTACTAGTTACAAAATCATAAAAATAACTAATAACTAGTTACTTTACTTTAAAAACACATTAAAAAAAGATTAGTATTGTGTTCTGTAGCAACTATCATAATGAAAAGTAGTGGAACAAAAAAAAAAACCAAAATAAATGTTTAGACATTTTGACAAACATCTTTATTGTAACCTCGACTTGACACTTGCCGTCGTCTTGCTTGTGGGTGTGTGCTGCTGTTCCGTGTTGCGTGTGTGTGTGTGCGACTGTTTATTCCCCTATAAGGCAAGAAGACCCGCCCAGGTCTTTTTTTGATTGGCTAAAATGTTAACCTATGTCAACCAATCATTGCTCCTTTCCAACACATGGGTTCAGTTAGTGTGGACGGCCGTCTTTCACTCATGACTGACAGGCAGCGGACAGGCTCCACTGCCACACAGTCCTCTCTCCGTGGCCGGGAGACACCGTCCATTTGGACCACGGATAGTGACGAGTAACGAGCTCCTTTACACCACAGTAACAATAACGGCGTGACTGAATGGGAAGAGTAAGACTTTACGTTATTAGTTACCGAGAAAAGTACTTTCTATATGTTACCAGTGACACGTTAGTCCCAACACTGGTAGTCACTGAGGTTCTCTGAGCAAAGCATTGGCCCGACCTACATAACCACCACCCACAGTAAGGGTGTCTCAAACTCATATAAGTTGAGCCACTGCACCAACTGTCATTTCTCCAAAGGTCCACATCAACTATCAACGTTAATTACAGAATAAAAAAAAAAAAAAAAGTAATTTATTAAACGTCAGTTCCCCAAAGATTCCTTCTTATACAACACTGAGGTTTATTAACTTGCAATAAAACCCCACTAAAGCATCTGGGCCGCACTAACATTAGATTTCATATTAAGGCTGGGGCCACAAAATATCAATCCAACGGCCGTAAATGGCCCCCGGGCTTCAAGTTTGAGATCCCTGCATGAACAAAATTCATTCATTTGTTCATTCATCCTCTTCTGCTTGTCTGTTGCCGAGTTGCAGGTGCAGCTGGCACCACCCATATTACATTGCACCATACTGTGAGCCTTCCTGTGGGTGGTGAGCCCACAAGAAGTTCTGTGGGTCCGGGACGGTGCTATGCTCAGAACACCTCAGTGACAGCCAAGCAGTTGGTGGCACAAATAAGATGTTTATAGAATTATAAGGGGTTCTTATGAGGCAATCGTGTCAAACTTAAGGCCCGAGGGCCAAATCAGGCTCGCAAAAGCATTTGACATGGCCCAGTGTCTATAGAGCCGAGTTTCTTAAACTGATGAGTGAAAAGTTGTTTTATTGCACAGCAATAGACAACAATTGTTACTTATAACCACAATTAAGTAATTATTAACTTCAGTCCAATCAGAAAGTGTGATCAGTAATTCAATCACATCTACCCACTACTTGGGTCCAGGGTTCCAGGTTCGAATCCAGCAGCTGCCAGGTTACCACTAAGGCACACTGGGCATGGTACCGTCCCAACCCACTCCTCCCTGGATGCTCAAAGCTGATTGGTCAAATGCAGAGGTTGTGTGTAGTTGTGTGGATCACAATAATAAGGTGTTTGTTCATCCATTATTCACAATTAATCATGATTAAAGTTGTTACGTTGGTAGTTATTGTCAAAATAAGATGGTAGCGTGAGATATAGCTGAAGAATAATCATGATTAATTGACAGCTACCCTGTGATTAATCTTATTTAAAGATATATCAAATGTTCCATCAGTATAATCCAGTAATAATTTTTACTTCAGATCAACAGCTAACAACCAATAGGATTTTCCCCCTAAAATCCTGGGATGGCAGTAATATTTGACACAGCAGGTGCTTTATTGTACCGTTGAAACAGAATATCATTGCTTAAGGCAAGGTGACGGGGATAATAATCTGCCATCCTTTATGTTTAATATTTAAATCCCAGAGGTGAAGAAAGAAAGATGGCCGTGTCCTTGTTTTGGAGCAGCCTCTCTGCTCTATCAACACGGCCCGGGGTAATCGGTCAAACGCCGCAGCAAAACCTGCAACCGTGCTTTCCTAAACAGCCGTGATAGATTATTGCTAAAATGGTATTGGAATCAAACTGGCGACACAGGAGCGCACAGGAATGTATGCACTTCCCATCTGTTTGTTGTTGCCGTCTTTAATGTTAGCTACTTATGTAACGTGGCCCTAACATACAGGCTGTGTCCTATTTAGGAGTCTAAGAGGTGCTTAAAGCACAATTTTTCAACACCGTCAGATAAATATATATATGTGTATTTTATTATATTTATATATATATATATTTTTACAATTTTTCAGTATTTTTAAACAGATGTAACAGAGATTTATTATTTGTAATTAGTATAAAAATTGGAAACAGCATGCCTTTTTTTTTTTTTCCTGATGAATTCTTTGTAGGTCAGACCAGGAAACATGGAGGATAATATATTGCTTGTGCATTAAATGGATACAGTCACTTGGACGGTGTTTACCCCAGAGAACAGCGGCGTGCAGTTAGGACAGAGGTAAAGGTCAAATAACCCCCCCCAGGCCCCACAAATACATGTTGATAAATTGTCAGTTTTCTTAAATATTGTAATTGCAGGAAACTTTTATTTGGTATTGAGCAAGAATGGTTTTTTTAACCCTCTTTTTTACCTTTGATTGTGGGGTGTTTTTGTCTATCTATCTATCTATCTATCTATCTGTCTATCTGTCTATCTGTCTATCTGTCTGTCTGTCTGTCTGTCTGTATATCTATCTATCTATCTATCTATCTATCTGTCTGTCTGTCTGTCTGTCTGTCTGTCTGTCTGTCTGTCTGTCTGTCTATCTATCTATCTATCTACACGTCTGTCTGCCTGCCTGTCTGTATGTCTGCCTGCCCGCCTGTTTGGCAGCCTGCCCTTTTATCTTTCTGTCTATCTATTTATCTATCTATCTGTCTATCTATCTAGAGGTCTGTCTGCCTGTCTGTCTGTCAGTCTGCCTGCTTCTCTGTCCTTTTTTCTGACAGTCTCTCTATGTATCTCTTTGTCTGTCTGTCTCTCTGTCTGTCTCTTGGTCTGTCTGTCTATACACGTTAAAATCTCAGCCTTTTATTCTGAGAGTGAGACAGATGATAATCCTCAGCAGCAGGTATTTCTGACCTATAGAGTTGTAGATGTGATTCACTCCAGTCGTTGGATTCTTTGTGGTGAACACACACACACACACACACACACACACACACACACACACACACACACATATGGTTCAGCTGGTAGGATCCCGTGCAACAGTCTAATTATATCTTGGATAAATTCAATGGGGATGCAGGTATTTCTCAGTGGACCACATGCAGCTGACTGTGTCTCAGTGTGTGTGCGCACGTGTCCGTAGGTGTGTGTTTGCGTGCATGTGAATAACCCAGGGCATGATTAACAAGTCTCTGAGTCAGCACATGTAGAGTATTGTGGTAAAGACTTTCTAAGTCCCCAGACTTTTTTAACCTGCAGCAAAAAAAAGGCACCAGGAAAAACTGCTGATCAATGACTGGAAGACACGGCATCTGTCAACATTACAGTAGAATCTGAAGTTCATGAGTCTGAATGTGAACACCTTTATTCCTGTTCAATTTTGATTTTGAAACATTTTTAAAATGTCAGTATTTGTACTGCGTACTGTGGTGGCCTAGTGGGTAAGGAAGCAGACTGAGGACCGGAGGGTTCCAGGTTTGAATCCACCAGGTTATCACTCAATTCCACTGTCCCAACGAAATTGACTAAATGTTCTACTACCACTGGTAGAGACAATACAGCATCTTCTTCTTTAAGGACTTGCAAAATCAACCAATCAATGTTTTCCATCTCCCCCTGTCCTCTGTATCTTCTACTCTGACTCCAACTACCTCCATGTCCTCCCTCACTGCATCCATCAATCTCCTCTTTGTCTCCTACCTGGAAGCTCCATCTCTAGGATCATTCTTCTGCCGCTGTCCCTCCTCTTAACATGTCCAAACCATCTCAATCTGTCTTCTCTAGCTTTTTCTCCAAACCTTCCTGTCTGTGTTGTCCCTCTAATCACCTCAATCCTGATCCTGTCCATCTTTGTCTCTCCTCAAGAGAATCTCAGCATCTTTAACTCCTCCACCCCCAGCTCTGCCTCATATATATATATGTATATACATATATATGTATATATATGTATATGTGTGTGTGTGTGTGTGTGTGTGTGTGTATTAATGTTTTTATTTTTCTACTGTATTAAAGATAGTAACACGGCAGCAGTTACTGAGAAAATGGTCATCAAATGTGTTGCTAATTTAGTTAAATTACAGCACATTAAGATTTTTTAAATTTTATTTCTTCTTTAAGAGAACTGCTTGGAGCAGAATAGGTGGCTGAAGATAACCCCCCGCCCCCACACACACACATACACACACACACACACACACACACACACACACACACGCACACACACAGCAGAACAGAAGAAAACACCAGCCAAG
>JAFBJS010010676.1:0-21248 GCA_016785265.1 Paraplagusia blochii | reverse complement strand
TGTGTATAAGAGACAGCTCTAGGATCATTCTTCTACCAATGTATCCATTTTCCCTCCTCTGAATATGTCCAAACCATCTCAATCTGTCTTCTCTAGCTTTTTCTCCAAACCTTCTTGTCTGTGTTGTCCCTCTAATCACCTCAATCCTGATCCTGTCCATCCTTGTCTCTCCTAAAGAGAATCTCAGCATCTTTAACTCCTCCACCTCCAGCTCTGCCTCTTGTCTTCCGCTGGTAGTGCTGTATATATATAAATATTTGTGTGTGTGTGTTCTAATGTTTTTATTTTTCTACTGTATTAAAGATAGTAACACGGCAGTAGTTACTAGAAAATGGTCTTCAAATGTGTTGCTAATTTAGTTAAATTACAGCACATTAAGATTTTTTAAATTTTATTTCTTTTTGAGAGAACAGCTTGGAGCAGAATAGGTGGCTGAAGATAACCCCCCGCCCCCACACACACACATACATACACACACACACACGCACACACACAGTAGTACAGTAGAAAACACCAGCCAAGGCCTCAGTACACTACAGGCAGATATGGAATGATGAGAATAGTTTGCACAGCTATATAGATAAATGCTCGCTGTTTCTCTGTTATACATTCTCATAAGACGCACAGAAGGTCAATATTTCTGCATCTAATGAAGATACCTAAAGCTGCAGGAAATATGGCCGATGCTAGGAGCTAAAGGGCAGCTCGTTAATCTAGTCACAGTGGGGAAGCAAAGCAAATCCGAATCATCTTAAATGTCTTTCACCAGGATAAGCATAGGGGAGAGAATATGTCAAGGCTTAAGGTCAGGCAGGTGCTTCACGTTGATGTATTTCGATAAGAAAAACTGCCGTCGTCTTAAAATTGATCCTGAAATTACTGGAAATACAGCAGGACCTCCTAAAAGAGGAGGACGGGTGGAGGAGACAGCGTGTGATAAAGCAGGAGAGGACGGAGACAAAGAAACAGTAGATCGGGGTTATAGTTGTGGGAAAGAAAAGAAAGAAATATGATTTGTGTCCTGCTGTGAGCGAACAATCATAAAAAGTAAAGTGTTACCAGAATCACTGACCTTTAGAAAAACATCTGTCGACTCAGTCTGTTTCCTGAAGCTCAAGACTTCAGTGGCTCAAAAAATACTGTCAGTATTTTCCGAGTATACACCAACGTTATATCTAAATACTTTATAAATACAAACTCCTCTACTTATCTTCTAGTTTTTACGGTTGTTTTTATGTTCTTATTATGTTGTTTCTTTGTTTGTGCCATCATCTACCCATAGGTGGCGTTATTTTAGTCCAGCTCTCCAACAAAAACTCTATAGTTATTAACAAAAGTCATTACCTCATCTGTCCTCCATCCATCATCCTTTCATCCGCTACTGGGTCGCTGTGGCAACAATCTCCACCACTGCCGCCCAAATCACACTGCTCCACCTGCCTGTAGGTGGTGGAACTGATTGGTCCAGAGAGAACAGTACCACATTCTTCCTCTTTCTTCAAGGTCCTTCCTCACATCCACCCTCTGCGTTCAATTCCTTTAGGATTTGACTATGTTTTATTTAGTGTAGAAACATCTAAAGACACATATGTCAAAATGTTGTCAAAGTACCAGGGCTTCAAACCAGTTCAAGGATCAAAAACTGAAACTTTTAGCATTTCCCTTGGAACAGAAGTGAAACCAGAACTCATTCTCTTTTGTTGCGGAATAGGAATTAAAATATAAAATAAAATGGTAACTGGTTAATAACTTGTCTATTAACAATTAAAGTCATTTGTCTCCTAATATGATCCGGAAACAACATTTTTTTGTCCTAACAGGTTTAGGAGCGTCACTGTCATGGTGGAACCCCAAAATCAGAAAAGTTAAAATACCGTTTCTGTTCCAAACCCATTGGCAAAAAAAAAAAAAAATTCTGGTTCTAACCATGGTTACCATGAACTTTTTAGGAGATGAACGACTGATTGTAGGCTACACAGGACTGAATCAGATGCCACTGTGCTTAAATACTCATTTTATGAATTTTATAAAAACAAAATTCTATGTTTTGGATAAAATTTTTGCTTCTTGAACTGGTTCAAAGCTCTGCAAAATAATCCTGTTAGGACAAAGAGAGTTGGGACATCTGCTGTTGGACTGATGGTCATTATAATTCTAAAATGATCAAATCTACGGATCTACTAGAGCAGTGGTGTCTGATTGACGGCAGGACACGTCAATCATACCTTGAAGGACTGGTTGTAGAAGGAAGACAGTAGAGATGTCCAAAAGTAATTTTGGCTGATACCTGAATTTTTTTTTTGTAACTTTTCAGTGGGCTCACCTCCCACAGGAACACCCACAGAATGATGCAGTGTGATTTGGGTGGCAGTTGTGGAGACTGACTCTGACACCCAGTAAACTGATAAGAGGATGAAGATGAAGGAAGGGATAAATGCAGTCGTTTCCTCCCAAAAACTGAGGTGAACATCTCAGGACCTTTGGCAAAACCTGATCATTGGGTTTCATTATCGATGGGAAACTGATATGGTCTCATTGATATGACATAAATAGGATAATATTGTCCCGGTAATTATTGGTTATGGGAAATTTTCACGGATTAAATGGAAAAAAAAAGACATTGCAGCAGCAGCAGCAGCCTGTGCAGTCAGTTGTTCCTGTTTTCAGTTCATTATTAGAATCTTTCTCTCTCGTAGGTCTTTTTCTTCATCATCATTACTTATTAAAGATGCAGCAATATTCACAACCCTCCTTCCTTCAGTTCTGTTCCAACTTTTAGCTCTATCAACAGTAAAAGGTGTTCTGAGGCCACGGACTGTAACTGCCCTCAAAAAAAGCAAATGCGTCACCGAGAGACAGACAACAGACAGAGAACAGCTGAAGAAACAAGAACCAACTTTTTCATGAACAAAGACAAACAGCAAAAACAAACAACAGAACATGTGTGACTGAAGTCTTCCACAGACACACAATAAAGCCCACGTCTCTGTCAGTCCTGGCCTCCTAAGTTGCAAAATCTGCCACCGTCTAGAGTCAGGATTTAGGGATTTAGGGAGGAGGGTCCGGGGGGGGAGTCTACTACAGTGATGTGCACAGCAGATTAGTCACCGCGGTGTTGTGTTTCTCTGCCGCCCTCCTACACTAGACTGACAAAATATAAACAAATGCATACAGGTGGAAATACTCACAGGGTTAAAGTAGGATTTGACATTAAAATCACAAAATATACGAACTATCTTAACTGACACCTCCTTCTGGCACGCGGGTGTAATTGCATATTTGTAATATCTTTAGACCTAGAGGTGTCCATCCAACACAGCAGCAGTTGTGGGAGGTCTATCTGTCGGTCTGTCTGTCTCTCTCTCTGTTTGTCTGTATGTCTGTCTCTCTGTCTGTTTGTCTGTCTGCCCGTCCGTCTGTCTGTCCATTTGTCTGTCTATAATCTGTCTGTCTGTATGCCTGTTTGTGTCTGTTCGTCTGTCCGTTCGTCTGTCTGTCTGTCTATCTATCTATCTGACTGTCTGTCTGCTTGTCTCTCTGTCTGTCTGTCTGCCTATCTGCCTAGCTAACTGTCTGTCTGCTTGTCTGTCTGTCTGTCTGTCTATCTGTCTGACTGTCTGTCTATAATCTGCCTGCTTATCTGTCTGCCTATCTATCTACCTAGCTGACTGTCTGTCTGTCTGTCTGTCTGTCTGACTGTCTGTCTATAATCTGCCAGCTTATCTGTCTGCCTATCTATCTATCTGTATGTCTGTAATCTGCCTGCTTGTCTGTCTGCCTATCTATCTATCTGTTTGTCTGTCTGTCTGCCTGTCCGTCCGTCTGTCTGTCTGCCTATAATCTGTCTGTCTGTCTGTCTATCTATCTATCTGACTGTCTGTCTGCTTGTCTGTCTGTCTGTCTGTCTGTCTGTCCGTAGACTTCAGAGCACTGACCATTCCGTCATTCATTCATTGTTCCTTTAGGCCCCTCCCCTTCCTGCAGTATTTAACCCATTTATTTCCACTCCGTTGAGCCACAAAGCGCTGATTTCAACTAAACAGGAGTTCATGGAAGCCTGTGTTAGTGATCGCACTGATCCAGCCTCTAATTATTAGCCCTCAGAGCAGAGACCTCACGGCTGACGGAGCAGACAGGTTATTGTCCACGTGTTAATGCCCACAGTTCATCAAGTAAACCGGCCAAATAGCTCTGGGTCTGGTTTTTTATTGAATGTTTTTTTTTTTTCCCTCCTGTGAACCGGTTCTGTCATGGTCCAATTACAGTGATTAGTCTCTTTTTTTAAGTCCTTCAACCTGACAAGTAGCCTATATAAAATCATTTTCATTTACTGCCGGAGCTCCACTTGTTTACACAGGATAATGACTTGGCTTGGCTGCTGAATATTTAGTTAAGCCTAATTAAATAATCAATCAGGCGGCCTGCATCTCCACCCTGCTCTAACGCAAGGAGGGTGGAGGTGGTGGTGGTGTGGAGTGGGAGGGTGGAGGTGGTGGGGGTCCTTCCCTTCACAGGCAGACACGCCTTCATCCCTCTGATCACATTTCCTCAGCAACGTGTTTCATCCTGTGTGATCTCAGGCGGCTCAGCTGTCAGTGTCCAACCCCTCAACCCCCCTCCGCCCGCACCCCCGACCTCCTGCATCCTCCTCCCCCAGAGACAGACTCCTCTCATCTCTGGATAGGAAACTAACAAACTTCTCCGACGTGATGTTGCACCTGGCCATCCCGCTGTGGAACGTCCCTCCTGCTTAATGGTGAGCTGGCATCATGGCTGATCACACTGTACGTGCTGATAATGTAGATGTTGGTCACCGCCGCAGCAGATGGGCCACGTGGACACTGCTACGTGGCGGCGGCGGCCGGGCCAGATTAAGCGGCCGTGGTTAATCCCAGGCTGGCTGAGTGCGTTGGCGAGCTTGTGTTTAATTCATGGACCTTCCTGTCTGCAGCAGATCCACTGCAGCTCCATAATTGTAACAGGAAGTTTTTGTCTGTCAGTTTTAACAAGAAGCTCGACTCAGAGGGATCTATAAAAGACTCCTGTTGTTTGATTCACTGACTTCCAGCTTTTAGACTAAGAGTGCGATCGGTCGAAGTGGAGGGAAAAAAAGAAAAAAAAAACGTTTCTATTTGTTCTTCCATATGTTACATCAATTCAGATTTTACAATGTCTATTGTAAAATATCTGTCTGTCTGTCTGTCTCTCTGTCTGTCTGTCTGTGCATCCAGCTGTCCATGGGGGACGATCTGTCTGTCTGTCTCTCTCTCTCTCTGTTTGTCTGGCTGTCCGTCCATCCGTCTGTCCATCAATCAATCAATCAATCAATCAATCAACCTATCAATCTATCAATCTATCTATCTATCTATCTATCTATCTATCTATCTATCTATCTATCTATCTATCTATCTATCTATCTATCCATCCATCCATCCATCCATCCATCCATCCATCCATCCATCCATCCATCCATCCATCTATCTATTTATCTGTCTGCCTGTCTCTCTCTCCGTTTGTCTGGCTGTCTGTCCATCCGTCTATCTGTCTATCTATCTATCTATCTATCTATCTATCTATCTATCTATCTATCTATCTATCTATCCATCCATCCATCCATCCATCCATCCATCCATCTAACTTTCGATCGATCGATCTACGTATCTACCTACTAACCTCTCTCTGTCTCTTCTATCATCCGTCCATCCTTTTACCCAAAAAATCTAAAGTCTAACGATACTTGAGACGAAAACTGAGAAGAAATTCTTTGAGAAGAATTTTCTCAGGAGAAAATCAATTCATTTGATTTGACATTTTCATGTCAGTATCAAAAAGCTTTAAGACAATCTGCACAAATTCAACTGCTCTCTATCTTTACCTTTGCTTTTGTTTCTCTACAACATTTTCCTGTGAGAAACGTCTGTGTAAAACATTCACTGCAGTTAAACTGCTGCTGTAGTCACCAAAGCAACTGAAAGTGTCCTGATTATTCCAGACGAGACAGAGAGACAGGTACTTGCAGCCAGTTATGCAGCATTTTTCAAAGGTGTTGATTTCGTTACTTTGCAAATGTTACACATCTCCAAACTTGTTAAAGAAAGAAAGAAGGATGTTTGCGCCGGAAGATGCAAAATCTTTATCTCTTCACCTTTTCTCTCAAATTTAAACGTTTGGTTTGTTTTACGCAGCTTTGGGTTTGAGGGAAAAATTCATTTTGCGAAGCGTGCTTTGAAATACGGTGCATACATTTTGGGAGAGCGTTGTGAAAACTGCAGCTCGTCCAATCACTCCACATTAAATGATGTAGAGAGGGGAGTAATGTTGCTACGGCTCACAAAAAAAGAACAACAACAACGTTGAGAACAACAAAAGCCTAATCACTTGTTTCTGGCAGTTCGCCGGACTTTGCACAAAATATAATTGAAATCTGATAAGAGGGGGGTGGGGGTGGAGATTGCATCTAGTAGGTGTAAACAACAGAAACCACTGGAATTAATAATAATAACATAAAATCCTAAGGCAAGTTCTTGTATGTAGATGCAATTGTTTAGATTTGGATTTCAGCTTCTTTAAAAACATATTTTTTCTGTAATTTCTACACAAAATTAAAGGCCTTTGAGTTGGACTTTTTCATGTTAAAGCAGGTTGATCTGGTTTCGCTCGTAGGTTGATTGCTCATGGGTTGATGGGAGATATTGTAGACCAAAGCAGCCTCCGATGTCCCCGTTCTGCAGACGACGCCTGCTGTTTTTTTTTTTTTTTTCTTTTTATCGAGAACTCTTAAGGCTCCGTGTAGCTGGAAATTGCAGCCCAACACCGGAATTCCCCTAAGCGAGAGCAAAATCCAAATAAATAGGAAACACTATACACTCTGACATGAAGTCGGTGACAGATGAAAGATTTTTTTTTTTTTTTTTTTTTTTTACAATATGAGAAAATCATACCAGCCTTTTGTCAAGGTCTGTTGAGTCTAGAATTGTGTAAAAAGGAAATTTAAAAAAAGAGTCAAAATGTATGTTATATATATATATTTGTATTTGATAGGAGAAGCTGTGATTCATCCTTGAAAAACATAGTTCGTGGAGTAAAATAAAAAAAATGTCTTTTAGATGAAAGTAAAACCAAAACACACATTTAGAACCAAGACAAGAGGTTTTTCTAGTGATAAATAAAACATTATTATTGTTTTTTTTTTGCACTATAGAAAAAAATATTTTTAGTTTGTATTAATTAATTTGTAAAAATTAATTAGTTTGTAAAATAATTTAGTTTGTATAGTAAATGGGTGGCATTTTAAGATACGCTTTTTCATTGTAGTGAAAAAGCTAAACTTTCTCTCAAACCATATTATTTCGTTTTTTTACTACAAATTTTTTTTCTTTTCACTCAAAGTGTCTTCCTACTTCCTTCTGTCTTTCATCCACTCAGACATTTTTCATCATATCTGTAGGTTCCCATTCTTATTTTTCACAGTTTTCTGATATTTGAATAAAATTGCACAAAGTTTGACAAGAGTTTTAGGGTTTTCCTTGCGGTGGATGCAGGATGCTCATCAGTGTTGTAACTGATTAGTGCTGATCCAGATAGCCACCCAGGGAGGACGAGTGATGGTTCTGACAGCGACAGCGGTGGCGGCGGGCGCCCTTCTGATGTTTGCCTAATCAGCCCTCTAGTGGCTCTGGCGGTCGTTTCGCTGGAAGCCTGCTGATGTTAACATGCTTAAAAAAATGAACAGACGCCAAATTTGTGGAAGGGGAGTTGCAGGATTTCTACGGTTTTTTTTTTTTAGCTTTGTTTTGTAGCTTTGTGTTTTGTTAAACACCAGATGTTAAATGAGTGAAGGAGTTGTGATTCACACCACTGCACACAACAAAATGTGACCTCTGCATTTTATTCATCCCCTAAGTGAACAATGGGCAACTTTTAGCGCACGGGGAGCAGTGAGTGGGGAAGATACCATGCTCAATGGAAACTTGGCAGTTGGTAGAATCGAACCTGGAACCCTCTGGACCCCAGTGCGGTTCTCTAACCACTACTGCCCTAGAGCAGCACCAAAACCTCAAATAGAGAGTGACAACTGACATAATGGTTAGTTATACTGTTAGTACTGTACAATGCATGTGTACGTTTGGCTGTATATTTACAGTATATGTGCATGTGTGTATGCATATATGTTTTAATATGTGTACATATATATGTATTGGATGTACGCAGGCTTTGTGTATATGTGTATATATATTTATTATGTGTATTTCCATGTTTATATATATATATAGAGAGAGAGAGAGAGACTAACTAATACTACTAATACTATACTAATACTACTACTAGCTACTAACTACTTACTAACATTAACCTATCTATCTACTACTAACCTACAGATCACCTAAGATAAATTGTTCAGTTTAGATCGATCTATTTACCTGTCTGTCTGTCTGTCTGTCCGTCTGTCCATCTGTCTATCTATCCGCCTATCGATCCGTCTATCTATGTGTCCATCTATTCGTCCATCTACCTACCTACCAATCTATATGTCTGTCTATCCATCTGTCTCTCTGTGTGTCTGTCTATCTATCTGTCTATCTATCCAGCTATCTATCTGTCTGTCCGTTCTGTCTGTCTGTCTTTCTGTCTCTAGTGTGATTTTTTAGGCGACCAACGTTGCAGTCCTTGTTTTTTTTTGCTATCCAGTTTCCCATTAGTCTCCTGGAAGACTAGTTTGCACTAATGATCCTCAGTCCAGCAGAAGAAGTGAAGTCAACTCTTTCCACATTAATGCACCAGAGGAAAGACTGGCTGAGAAGTATTACTCTCATGAGAAACCCTAAAAGACACCAGTGTTGGTCCAAGGTTTTGGAATCATGGAGAGAAGCTTTTTAGGGAGGCAATTAATTTCACATGGGCAGGAAGTCAAATGTAGCCGAACCAAAACACAGTCTCAGGGATATTTCCCAAAAGTGTGGAGTGTATTTTCAAAGACAATCTCTAATGTGTTAACGATAAAAAAAAAAAAGTCTTGCATTAGTACCAACCCTGTCATCCATGGACAACTTTGAAAAGAAAAAATACAGAAGTAATCTCCTAATTTATACATGGGATTCCCCAAGGAAATACTACATTTCTGAAGCAAATGCATTACGTTTAAATAGAATATAATTTTATTCAAAGCAACTGACAAGAGGAAGCCACGTAGAGCAGACCTGGCCAAACTAGGGCTCGGGGGCCAGATGCGGCCTGTTTGGCATTATAATCTGGCCCGCCAGACTTGTACATTTTTATACTTTTAATGTGTATTATCATTATCCTTTTACCTTTTCCCTGCAAAACTAGCGTTTTCCCAATACATAGTTTAAAGAGACTTAAAATATTTTTGCCTTTATTCAATACTTAACTAATTATTTATCTTAGTTCACGAAAAATACTCAATACTTTAGTACTAGCTGTGGCCCGCGAGACAAAAAAATACTTGCCCAGACCTGACGTAGAAGGACTGTGGGAAGGAGACAATATGTAAAGAGATCAGGAAGAAAGAGAGGAGAGCATGCCAGAAAAGAACTGGGACTAAAGCAGTGGTTCTCAACTGGTGGGTCCCGACCCAAAGGTGGGATGCGGATCTGTTCTGAATGGGTCATAAACAGGTGTTTAAAAAATCAGCTAAATAATGTGATTCTGCTGTTGAGCATGATTTTTTTTTTATTTTAGAAAATCTCTTATTTTGAAAGGCTGAATAAAATTAGTATGTTAAAAGAAGTGATTTTTTTTTTTGAAAATGAATTTAAATTTTATGAGAGTGGGTTGCGACTTAATGACCACAGAAAAATATGGGTCCCAGAGTGAGACCAATTGAGAACCACTGGTCTAGAAGGTACTGCAGAAATTGTTGTCCATAAATAAGCAGACCAGGACATTCTTGTCCGTCTAACGGGATTATTTTATTGTATCTGTCCAGGGCAGGTCCAACAGGAATGTCATCTGCACTCTCACCAACAAATCCCAAATACTGATAGGCTCAGGTGTGTTCTTCTCATACAGTCACATCACATTGTATTATTTGTCAGACCTCTGGATGCGAGATGTTGCTCAGATCTCCTGTGGCCAATGTTGTGTCCGTTACTCAGGTCTTGTTTATGTTGTGTCTTATTCAGTCTCGGCATTGACTTGGCTACATCTTGTGTCTGTTATTCAGACACATCATACAATAACATTGCACAACAATATTGTCCACCAGTCTGTCTTTATGCAATACCCAATTCTCCACTGTAACAGTCTACAAAGGTTGAGATTCCTCTAACACTTAACGCACTGAAAAGCAGGATCTTTGAAGTAGTATTTGCAAGTATTTGTCTGATGGGTGTGTTCTCTCATGTGACATCAACAAAAAGACTATCAGTAGATCACAGGGAAACATAGAAGTGTGATTACAGTAGTTTGGGTTGAACTCACCTACAGACACAACTGAACGTACAGGGGTTGGATTTCCATCACAGGTTTCTTTAATTTCTTCTTCGTTCTCAAGCCCAGTACGGCTAAAGGTATATTACCTGAAGAATACAATGTACATGGATTGCGTAAAAAACGTTGTCAGTAGAATGCTAGAGCTATTGATGGAGGAACTGAATAAATATTGGTTGCTATCAAGAAAAGCATGGTAAAAGATAAGATATTAGGTCCAAAATTTGAAGTCTTATGACCTTATTTGGTTGTTGTGATTACATTTGTCCAAACATATGCACCTTTAGTGGTGAAAGGCATGAAAATGAATAGGAAATTGAAGAAAACAACAGTGTTTTTAGGACATTGCATCCTATCTGCAACCTAACCAAGGGAAAGTGATGGTATCTGATGGCCTACGGTGACCCTGAGGTGCAAAACACTTTTACAAAACAAGAAAAAAAAACAAGACAAAATTACATTTCAGAAAACAAATTTACAAACTGTGAAACAAAATTATATTTATGAAACAAATTTACAAAACAGGAAACCAATTTACATAAAAAAACATTTTTACAAACTCTGAAACAATATTACATTTGTAAAAACAAATTTACAAAAAGGAAACAAAATTACGTTTGTTAAAACAAATTCACAAAACAGGAAACAAAATTACATTTGTGAAAACAAATTTACAAATAGGAAACAAAATTGCATAAAAAACACTTTTACAAACTCTGAAATAAAATTACATAAAAAACTATTTACAGAGTCTGGACTTTTACAAAACTACATTTGTAAAAACAAATTTATGAAAGGAAAAAAAATGACATTTGTGATAACAAATTTACAAACTCTAAAACAAAATGATACGTATGAAAACAAATTTACGAACAGGAAACAAACAAAAAAAAAAACACTTTTACAAATTCTGCACTCTTGCAAACCCCAAGACAATTTCACAGTTGACGCAACACTTTTACCAACACCCAAAACAAAATTACAAGTAACGGTTGCAGCTGAAAATGGAACGTTCCAAGTTACTTCCCAAAATCAGGAAACAATGAACCAACGAAGATGGACGGCGGTCAAATGGTCTTTTGCACGTTTTGTGGCGAACGCATGTAGTCCGACTAATGCGGTTGTTGGAGTATTTTTTATGCCAAAGCCCCAAAAATGGGTGATTTTTTTTTATATATTGTACAATTATCTCAATATACAGTATAATTCATGCAGGGCTGAACTTTTTGTGCAGCGTTTTTTTTTTTTTTTTCACTTTTTCTTCACAGCTGTAAAACTTTGAAAAGTTCAATATTCAGAAATCAGATCAACAAAGGCCATAAAGCAAATCCTGATGAGAAATAAACGCTCACACCGGGTAATATTTATCTGAGTGTGTTTGTCTGGAGATTACACATGTGCGTCCTTGTTATGGTGTAAGTGTCATTATCCCATAACAAGCAATTGTGTCTCTTCACTCACTCCCTCACACCCTGTCCCATATCATCATCTCTGTCTGTGTAACGCAGATGATGAACTAATGAGCTACACTTGCCATATAAAAAAAAACAAAGTGATTTTCCTGATTAGATGGCAAGTTGGCAATTCCTGGCCTAGTTAACAGTCAAACCGCACTTTGTAATGTGAAATAACCCTTCGGGGGCTCATTTTTATTTTTACGGGGGTGCAGGTACATCTGGGTGAGAGACGGTGGCAAATTTGAATAAAAAAACGCAAGTTTAATTGTCTGTGAAGGTTTTTCTGTGGGCTGATTAAGTGTCTGGAGAGTCGTTATGTTAAACAACGCTGGTGGTTCGCCCCCTGACCCACTTTCGGGTTGTTGGTTTCACCTAAAGGCGAGATGTGAATAACATCATGGAAGTGTAATTAGTTAATCTATTAAATGGTGACTGTGTTGTACAGGCTTCAGAAATATTTATGCTGAAAACTCATTTTTTTGGGGAAACATGGAAGTGTGAGTCAACTGGGAAGGGCCCTGTCCCACTAGTGTCCCCATGACTACCTGGTGTTTATTTTTTGTACATCATGTACTAAAAAAATCCAAACTTATTTCTCACTCTCTCAAACCCTAATATTAGTCAGCAGCTTTGAAAGTCTCTCTCCAGTTTGCCGAGAATCACACTTGCTCATTCCTATTTCATCATGTCTTCCTAAATGTGTCCACAGTAGTTTTTTTTTTTTTTTTTTCTGAGGGGGTGGGGGGGTAAATACAGCACTAATACATGTGTATATTTTTGTACTGTCTACCCTGTATGATGACATCACTGACAAACTTGCTTGGCAGACAATGTCAGACCTTACGGTACATTTATCTGTAGAGTTACTTCAGTAGTTTAGTCCGATTTATTTCAATGGTTTGACCCAAAAATAGTTACTTATGAGGTTATTCGACATAGTTCTTCAAAATGTTCCTCCTCTCATCAAGAGGGTTCTTCAGTTCTTGAACGTTATTGGTTGAGAGGAGGAACTTTTTGGAGAACCCTACTAGGTTTTCTTTGATGAAACTATTTTTTTGGAGGTGTACAGCTCCACAGAAAAGCAAGGCTCTGAGCTATGTTTCGAGCTACGGAGTCAATAAAAAGGCTAGATGGAGTGTTTGTTAACACAGTAAGATACACAGCTAAATCACATTAAACCATGTAGGTTTTTTTTTGTCATTATTGATTGTAGAAATGTAGAATAAAGAAGTCTCTGCTGAGACTGACTCAGTTGCGAGCAGAACAGTTAATTACAAAGAAGTAGTCAGGCAACCGGTCCGCCTGGAGGAAACACTGGAGGAGATGTGAATCTCCTGGCGAACACCACCCGATCACCAGCTTCTTTTGTAGACCTATGGATGCATTAACATTACACCCTTTCTGCTAATTGGTGCTTTCTTGGTTTCCATGTTATGAAAGTCTTGTTAATACCTTTACAGGGGTTTCCCAGGCTCAAGCTTTAGGCTACAAGACGATAATAATCACATATAAACACAGTAGACGGGCGTGGGCAAACTGAGGCCCGGGGGCCAGATGTGGGCCATTGAGCTTTTTGATGCGGCCCGCAAATCTTGTCCAACTTGTATAATTTATCATTATACTTCTGCCTTTTCACTGCAATATTGAGTTTCCCCAGTAGATGACGTCATAAAGGGTATTTGAAATGTAGGATTTTAGGTTTTATACATGTCTTTTACATGCTGTTTATCTTAGTTGCAAACTATTCAACTTTATCCTCTGGACTCGGCCCTAGTGTCCAATTTAGGACCAATTGTGGCCAACGAGTCGAAATGTTTACCAATGCCTGCAGTGGACTTTAGTAGAAAATGTTTGGCTGTGGCTTCCCCTGAAAAAGACACAAGCCAAAGAAGAAGACACACATGAGACATCGTCTTCTCATCTTCTTTAATCAATCTTGGTCATTTCAGACCCTGACCACTTGGGACCCATGTAAATGCTTAGTAAATGTCTAGGGTATAACCTAGCGGAGGAGCATGTTCCAGAAACCCTAGCCAAACCTGCCACACCAATGACAGAGACATTGACTCTGGGCCAAAGGGAAGGCCTCCCCCAGTACATAATGTTTTTGGTTGAACTGCAGTTTTACATGAATCTTAGCTCTCTTTGCTCTTTTTCCCATCATGCACAGGGTCTTGGAATGCATCAAGTGCAATAGAAGTAATTTAGATCCTATTGTCTAATGTATACCAAACTAATTCCTAAAAAAAGTCAATAAAATAAAAGTCTAAATGGTATTAATAGACATGTTTTGTGAGGTCAGTCTATCTGTGTTCCTGCTGTTTGCTGTGTGTTGGTTAATCAGTGTGATCGCTGTCACCTGTGTCTTTGTAATTAGTCTCACTTGTGTCACCTGGTGCTCCTGGTATATTCACTCCTCTCCCTCATTCAGTCTTGGTGGGTTCATTGTGCAGTGCCATTCTGTTCCGTTCCGTTCCTTTCCGTGCCGATTATTGGACTGAAGAAGTAAATCTATTGGACACATTGAAGTATTTAAGGACGTTCATGTTAATAAGGTGAGCAAGTGCTGAAGTTTATGTTGAGCTTCTGTGAGTTTTGTGAGTGAGTTTCGACACCTCCGTAAGTCGTACGTTTCGAGTCCACCAGCTGCCAGGTTGCCAGTGAGTTGCTCTGAGCAAAGCAGCTCCCAGACACACATAACTTTCAGTTTCAGCTCACAGAGTGATCTGGGTGGCAGCCGTGTGCTGCCCCTGCGACCCCTTTAATGGATAAGACCGGGGCTTCAAACTTGCAACCCGTGGAATCATATTTTTTGGCCCCTCACCTTGATATGAAAGTTTAATGTTAGAGCGGCCCATAAGATTACAGAGGTCGGCAATGTCGTAAAATTGTCATGTTGTACGCACTCGGTGGTAGACACTGAATGTGAGTTTAGCAATAGAGACTTTCCTTTGCTATTCACAGTGTAGACCAGTGTTGATGGACTGTCAGGTTGATGATTGGCTGACGGCTCATTTTCATCATAAAATACATTTGCTGTAATGATCTAATCTTCAGGCCATCACAGTAAATGTATTGCCACAGACTGATGTGCAGTACTGTACCACAGTGTAGTACTTGTACACTGTTATAGTACAGTGCACTGTTATTACCACTCATCTGCAGTGTTGTTTCGCTCAACACAAAATCAGTCAAAACTGAAATATTTATTTTGTTTTTTTTCATTGCATTTGTATTGAACATAGATAGCTGATGCTAGCTTTTGGTGAAAATTGCTATCTGTGGTCCAAATGGACGTTTTCGGAGAGAGGACTGTGTGGCAGTGGAGCCTGTCTCTGTCTGTCAGTCATGAGTGAAAGACGGCCGTGCACACTAACTGAACCCATACGTTGAAAACAAGCGATGATTGGTTGACATAGGTTGACGTTTCAGGCTAAGCCAATCAGAACGAGACCTGGGCGGGTCTTCTTACCTTATACGGAAATAAACAGTCTCACACACATGCAATGCAGAACAGCAGCACACACCAAAGTGGCACGTTGAGGTTACAATAAAGACGTCTGTCAAAATGTATAAAAATATATTTTTTATTGTACCACTACATTTCATTATGATAGTTGCTACACAACACAGAACACTAAACTTTTTTTATTGGTTTTTAAAGTAAAGTTTTTAGTTACTTTTACAATTTAGTAACTAGTAATGTAACTAGTTACTTTTTCAGAGCAATAATTTAGTAATAAGTTACTTTTTTTAAAGTAACTTGCCCAACACTGTGAATGAATGAATAATTCCTTATTTGTTCAATTACTTTTTTGATCAAGATGATTTTCTTGCGGGCCTTCACTTTGGCCTGTTGACATCCAACCTACAGGAAGGTACCTGTGGTGTTATGTGATTTGGGTGGCAGTTGTGGAGACTGCTGCCTCCACGACTCGGTATTGGATAGGCGGATGGATGGATGATTTTCTTCCTCCTGGTAATCCCTCTACTGGCTAACCAGCCTGACATGTCAGCCCCTGTAGTATTTCATGGTCCAGACAGTTGACGAGGGGAGAGTGGGCTCACACTTTTGATGTGATAATTTGTTGTGTCCTCTTAGTGTCTCCAGTCATCAGTCAACCAAGGATTTACACAGCTGTCCCTTTGATCCATTACCCTCTGCACACCTGCGTGATGGCCATTCTAAACGCTCGGGTTAAATGAAACATTAATCAAAGCGGTAGAAGGACGGAGACAAACACGGCGTAGCACATGCATGACCTTGTCTGTGATCTTATGGCCCTTATTACTTGAACTATTTCTGTGTACTGCCTGCAGGTCAATCCCGAATAATCAATATGTTGCTCACTACGGTGCCTTGATATCCCAGATAACCTGGTGGCGGAGTCAACGCAAAGGTCGAACGTATGGATCGGCAGCGTGGCGCGGCTAAGATCTATCGTTGACCTATTTTGAAGTGGTCTACAACGGCATTTTTGAGGGCCATAAAAATATGCAGTCTCGCAGATTTTTTTTTTTTTGCGTGATATCAAGAAGGGTATAGGGGTTTAACTTTGTCCTCGTCTCCCCTCTGGCCAGAGTGTCCGCTTTAAAATCCATCTATTAGACACGCTTCTTATGCTGCTTGCCAGAGTCCTGTCACATGGATGGTAATATAAGATAGTCTTCATCCCTGCCATCTCTTGGCTGTAACTTAACGACAGGATGTGCAGCATGTGTGATGAGTAAGGCCTTGTGAGGATATGATGTTGTAGTTATATAGTCACGTTCAGTCCCTACAGGCTGCATTAGTCATGGTTCTCTGCTAAAATCCAAGTCCTTTACCGGCGTTTGGAAGACATTTTTGACAAGGTTCCACATATGTCTCACTGTTCAAATTCAGCCGCAAACCGTTTGTCGAAAGAAGGCTCTAAGAATAAGTCCGAAAACGATAGCAATATCTAAAGTATGTCACTAAAAAGAGAAAACGTAGTTTCTGTCAGAGAACTTCTCTCTCAAGAACTGAGAAATATGTTTCACAGCAGGCGACGATCGGCTGCTTTGTTATGTTGAAGGAATCATATTGTGTTCTTTGTTTTGAGGCACGAGGAGAAAAAAAATTCAAGTTGAGTCATTTTGATTTCAATTCTTCCTGTGATTTTGGAATTTCTACTTTTTAGAAGACAGGAGGATCTGGAAAAATAATCGATGATTTTTTTTTTTTTTTCTTTTCATTGAAGATGAATAAAAATGAGATCCGTCATATTGTCTTATTGTCACTGATGGAAATCAACAGAAATATTCTTGTTTTGAGATTTATCTGAAGACAGTTGGAATCAAAGCCGTTTATAAACAGATTAGATGTATTTTTTTTTTTCTTTAGGATCATTGAATGTTGAGGCTCAGATCATCCAGTCTCAGAATTCCATTCTGTGATGATGTTTTCCTTGACATTGCACATTTGTCGTATTCACGATTCCTGGATCGGTGTTTCTCAAACAGGCGGCATTGGTGGCCTAGTGGTTAAGAAATTGACTTCCGGTTTGAATCCACCAATTGCCAGGTTGCCACTGAGGTGTTCTGAGTATAGCACCATCCCAACCCACGTAACTTTCACCAATCACAGGAAGGGTTACAGTATGTCCCTTCCCTTAATAGACTTTATTTGTATGTCAGTGATTGAGAAAACCTTTATTTGTCCCACAGTGGGGAAATTGCTAAAGACACTTTGCTGCATTGGCCGGGCATTGAACCCGGGCCTCCCGCGTGGCAGGCGAGAATTCTACCACTGATCCACCAATGCGATAGTGATCATGATTATATACAATACTTTTCCCATTAATCCACTGTGCGACCTTATATTTGGGAGACTGCGAAGCCACACCGTTTGGAATGGATGAAAGATTGTGTCTTCGTCCTCCCCCCTTTGTTCAGAGAAGGTTTCCCCAGGTTGACTTAGATGGCTTCCTTCACTCCTCTGTCAAACCTCTCAAACCATCTGTCTTCTCTGGACAGGATTTGGACGTCCTCATCCACAAAACTGTGTCCCTTCTCTTCCAGGTGTTAATTACCTGCAGAGTCCTGTCCTGAGGAGTTGGGTCTTCTGTGTTGTTGCGTACGTTTGTACAACTGACTCCCCTGTAGACGGTTAGAACTGAAGAAGCCTCTTGGATGAGAGGGGAAACGTCTTCAAGAATCTTTCTGTGTCCAGTTGTTCTGGAAGGAATTGATTTTTGGATTGGCTTATGACTGAGAATCTGCACAGACATATAAAGTATTATTCACCAGAGAAAGACAGCAAAAGTGATATGAACTCCTAGGAAAAACCCCTCTCCTCAGTTAGTCAGTCTTTGGAAACAATGTTCTCAGCAGTAACTCCAATGCACCTGCCTTTTTGTAGGGGGTGAAGTTTGCAACCCCGTCATAAAATAAGATGATAGAACATCTGAACCTCCAGCCCTGTCAGCATCAGTATGTTTCTCTAGGTTGGATGGTTCACATGGTTTTACAGCAGGGTTTGTTCTGCTTGTAAAGATCCTCCCACCGTATGTGTGTGTGTCGGAGTGTGTGTTTGCGTCAATGTTTTTATGAGCTCAGTTCTTTTTACCAACGTTGTTGGGACACATTATAAGGTCCTCACTGTGAAAGTCTTAAGAAAATATTTTTTTTTTGTCTCAGAAACCACAGAACCCAACGTGGTTGTGTTAAAAGACTGTGACTGTCAGTTGTTAAATCTTCATGATCAGAATTATTATGAGGGATTTGTGCAGAGCCGACATTGACGGCTTCGGTAAAAAAGGTCCGTTTAGTTCTCATTAAATCACACTTTGCACAGACACTCTGACTATTTTGTCATGATTTAATATCAGGTTTTATAGCTTTGTAAATATTCTCCTGTGTGCATTACATCTTAAATGAACTTTTCATCATCATTAGCGATAGATCAACCTTCATGGAATCTAAACTCTTGTCTTTTTGTCTTTTCTGTGCATGATATTGATTTTTATTTGTTATTTCATGTTTATATTTACAAGACCTTCAGCTGCTGTGAAATACATACAGTACGACGTTAAGATGATGTTTATTACCCTTTCAACAAGAGGCAAACCGCCCAGTGGAGACTTTTCTAAAGCGCTGTAACCTCGGTGACTGAATGATACGACATCAATTTTACGTTTTAACTTCGGTGAAATGTATTTATTTGAGTTTAGAGAAAAAGCCGTCATATACAGTGTAGGGACAACTTTGTCAGCCTTGATATGAGATTGACATTGGTGAACTCAACAGTTGCCGTCTCCTGCGAGGCTGCAAACCTTTAGAGGTAAACAACGCCCCCTGTGTTGAACAAATATTGCCCTTTTATGAAAGCGTGCATTTTCTCGTCGTGTCATAAAAGTCAATCGTCTCTGGCAGTGGACGTACATGTGGAGATGGACATGAGAACCAGACGTCTCTGTCTCAGCCTTGGTGATGTAAAGCTGCGGTTGGACGTATACTGTGGCCCAGAGTCACCGTTCTGAACTGGAGCTGCACACATGCAGCAAAGCAGACATTAACACATTTATGGATTGGTTTTGGATCATACAGTAAATACTGTTTTAAGTTTAATTTTTTTGCGTGTTTGGTGTTTTTGCATTTGCCATGCGTTGCTCAAATTTATTGTTAAATAAATTGTTAAAACCTGGTCATTTACATTGGTTCAGTGCGTAAGGGTTTGGTTCGTTTCCATGTAACTTATATTGAAGCAATCTGACCGAATATTTATTGTGTCCCCTAGTGGCCGGAGCTTCTTCAAGTGTCGCCCCAGAATAAATGTCAATTTTTGGGAACATTGAATTTGGAACAACAGCTTAATATTATCAGCACATGAGAAATTAAATCAGAAATAAAACACGTTTCATTTGAATTTGCCTTTATTTCCAGAAAATTTAAAATGTTTTCATGTTTTTTACAAACCTACAACAACAAAAAAACTAAATGTCTGTGCTATAACAAAGAATATTTATCACTAATACTACAAATCCTGCCAGTATGTAAGGGCTATATACTGTTGGGCACCTGTAGTAAATATTTGGTATGATCTTACGGGCCTAATATAATTACACTGCGGGCCAGATTTGGCCCACGGGCCTGAGTTTGACACCTGTGCTCTAACACATATTTGTTGTTGATTGTAGTGAGTCTCCATTTGTCGTGGGGCAGGTGTGATTTTTAATTAGAAACTTCTTTACACAGACCAGATGTTAATCGGACCATTTCATGTCAAACCAGTGTCAGTGAAGTTCTTGAAAGTACCAGAAACTGCAGGATGTTCTGTTGAGCCTCGGGTATTTTTCTTTTGACGGGTTTGACGTTACAAGAGGCCAGTTTATGTCTTTATTTAATGTATGCAGCCGCACTATCATTTGACTTAATTGAATACATGCAGTATTCGTGTTTTTTTTTTTTTTTTTTTTACTTACAGATAACAATGAATACCTTGTCAAAAATATAAATACACAAAGCTGTTCTACGTTTACTGTCAACTTATGTTGTATTTCAATTATTTTCCTTCCATCACATAAGTCAGATGACAGCTTTCCAATTTATTCCAAGACACAATTCAGTCCAAAGAAGTCCACCTTAACTCGTGTAAATGAAGTCATTTGGTTTAACTAATGCCAACAAGACAGTATCTGCTGTCATGGTCATGGTCATCATTCCCTCAACCACCTCTGTTTGTGCTCCATGTTCTATTACTCATCATCCAGCACTTATTCACATTGGCCTTTCAGAGCTGAGGCAGGAGCCGAGTTTTTTTCCACTGGTCGGGTCTTCACTTCTTCACTCGTTGTTTTATCTTAGGCACACACATGAAAATGGCCTTAGGGAGAACGACAACACTGTCTGCTTTGACTCATCTCACTGTCTGACACTGAGGCATCGGCGCTGGCAGAGGAGGGAGAGGGAGAAGGAGAGGGAGAGGGAGAGGGAGAGAATATTTCATCTGACATTGTCATTCTTTATAGAAACCTCACGCTGCTGTGACAAACGCGCGGGTCAGCAGCTCCCCACACGGCCGTGGGAGCTCTGCTGGAGTTGGTGCTCAAATCAAATTAAATTAGACTTTACAGTCTCCACAGGGACTTCCAGGGGATCGTAACTGTTCAGACAGCTGCAGAACAATGTGTTTGGTAGACCTCCTAAAAGTCAAGTCAGAAACACTTGCAGTATGGGTAAAAAAAAAAAGAATATGTGTATGAATATGTATGTATATGTCTGTGTATATATGTGTCTATATATATGTGTTTGTATATGTAATGAATATACTTAGGGCTGGCCACATGTACATGTATCATGTGTCATATATATATATATATA
>JAFBJS010010674.1:32426-77406 GCA_016785265.1 Paraplagusia blochii | reverse complement strand
GCAGTGTAAGTGTAGATCTACACTACATCTACTTCTTCTTCTCCTTTCAGCTTGTTCCTTTTTCAGGGGTTGCCACAGCGAGTCAACAGTTTCCATCTCACCCTGTCCTCTGTATCTCCTACTCTGACTCCAACTACCTCCATGTCCTCCTTCACTGCATCCATTAATCTCCTCTTTGTCAGTTACCTGGTAGCTCCATCATTGTCCGACCCATGTTTCCACTGTCCCTCCTCTGAACGTGTCCAAACCATCTCAATCTGTCTTCTCTAGCTCTATCCATTTCTTCAGCATCAGTTCATTCAGTTCTACACAAGACTGCTGATAGTTAATTGATGTCTGTGCATCAGTTAAACCATGGAACAAAATAACCAATTGCTCAGTTATTGTATAGGCCATGGTGTAGGTTAAAGAGCTTTGTTAAAAAAGATTATGTTTTTTAGAAAACATTTCACCTTGAAAAAATATAAGTGCCAAATTCTGATCTTCTGTAACTGATGCTCAGGTCATGGAGTTTTACTGTCCTCCCTGTGAGACGGCCATGTGTCAGGAGTGTACAGGCGGTGAGCATGGAGACCATCCAACTGTTCCCCTTAAAGATGTGGTGGAACAACACAAGGCCTCACTACAGCATCACCTGGATGCCGTGAAGAGAAGGTACTGCACAGCTGCAGAGTGGTTTTTTTTTGGTAAATTTAATTAAATTCTGTATTTTATCATTTATTATTAAGAATTTTCTGTGATAACTTGTCTTGACAACTTGTTTGTATGAATGGAATCACTATTAAATAACACCAATCATGAATTGAGTTGCAGACTTGTCACTCACAGTTCAGTTAATCTGCATCACAAAAAATAAAACTGTGTTAGAGTGAATTGAACGCTGCTTCTCTCTGTTCTCTGACTGAGAAATAAATCACTTGACTGACGTGACTGACGCTGCTGTTCTTCCCAGGTTGCCTGAGATCGACTCTGCCCTGCAGACACTCTCAGAGATCCTGCAGCAACTGACCAATCAGAAAAGCAGCATTGAGGACGACATCCATGCAACTTTTGACGAGCTGCAAAAGACATTAAATGTCCGCAAGAGTGTCCTGTTGATGGAGCTGGAGGTCAACTACGGCCTTAAGCAGAAGGTGCAGTAGAAAATTTGGAGAGACAGAGGTTTTGTAGCCACTTCGGTCAAAAGTGTATTTTATTTACAGCGTCTTATTCAGCGTTTTTCCTTAAAAAAACACACATACACAACTGTGTCTGATGAGAGACAGAAGAAGTTGGAGGAGGTGCAGCCCCTCAGTTCACACAACCAATCAGGCGGCGCCTTTCAAAGCCTGTGAGCTCTGTCACATGGACTGCGAATGATTTACAATTGAGTGCCTGGTGTGCAGTCAAAACACTGGACTCTGGGGAAGAACATCTGACGTGGGAATAGCGCCTGAGTAATTGTTCTAGCTGGATTGTTGAGCCAGGAGACGGGTGGTGTAGCTGCAGTTAATCTGGGTGTGTCATGTGCAGTGGGGGAGAAGACAACGGCTCTGCGTCTCCTCTATGGTATGGAAATGGTCTTCACAAGACTTCAGTCTGTGAGGAAGAGAGTCTGGTGAAGATACAGTGGCCTTTCTGTCCTCAATGGCTTCTTTGGTTGCAGAAGAAGAGTTTGAAGAGCAGTTGAGGGTGAGTTAGTTTAAACCTGGTCACAAGGGGATGTTGTTTATTAGTGGGAGAGAAACTATTTAATCAGAGTTTGGTTACATAAACTGGATGGAATGGCTGCAGCAGACATGTGACATTGTTACATTTGGTGTCATTTATAAATGGACATAAACAGTTTTGGACTCTGAGGTCTTTGTCAGATCATTCTCCAAGTAGTATTGCTTTGCAAATAACTGATACGATTATTACATTCCCTTACAATACATTTGACAGATACGTTTATCCAAAGTGACCTAGAATTTGAAGAAAAAGTTACAAGTCACAATTACTTACAGTAAATAAAAATAAAGAATTGTTTTTTTCCCCTGTATTTACTGAAATAAATATTTGCAACTTGGTTTTATTGCCTTTTAAGTTTAGTACACAACTCTGCAGATATAGTATTTCAAGTTTTAGGTTGACAAATGGGAAGAAATACAAAAACACCATTCACCAATTCTATTTTCAGATGCAGATCCATATAACTAAGTAACAACTGGTCTATCCTGCTGGAAAGTAACACTGCTGCCCCCTGGTGTTCTCTTCTGCTAGGTGCTCCAGGCTCAGCTGGACTCCCTGCTGCAGGGCCAGGACAACATCATCAGCAGCTGTAACTTCACAGAGCAGGCTTTGGACCAGGGCAGCGAAGCTGAAGTGCTGCTGGTGAAGAAGCAGATGAGTGAACGTCTGATGGAACTGGCCAATCAGGAGTTTCCTCTGCAGCCGGGAGAGAACGACCAGTTGGATTTTATTGCAGAGACAGAGGGACTGAAGAAGTCCATCCATAACCTGGGTTCTGTCCTAACCACCAATGCCGTAGCCTCTGAGTCGGTGGCAAGTGGCGAGGCGTTACGCCACTGCGTGGTGGGCGTACCCACCTCCATCACTATAACCACCAAGGATAAAGACGGAAACCTGTGTAAGATGGGTAATGCTCTGGTAACCGCCGACATCTCCTCACCTGACGGCAGCCGGTGTGAAGGGGAGATTCTGGACAACAAGAACGGCACCTACGACTTTGTGTTCACAGCCACCAAGGAGGGGACTCATAACCTGTTACTGCGCTTGTACAACCAACATATTAAAGGAAGCCCCTTCAAAATAAAGGCTATCAAGTCTGTAGACGTTTCACCGACTTCAGATGGCCTGAAGAAGAGACTTAAGTCGCCAAGCAGCAGACATATCAAGCAGAAGGCCATCAAGAGGCCAGCCAGTATGTTCAGCTCAGGCCGGAGGAAAGAGAACCCTATTGAGGACGACCTTATCTTCAGAGTTGGTATGAGAGTCAAGTAATCCTTAATACCTGTTAAATACCTACTGGATTGTGCTTGATTTAATTGCTTCATTAAGTAATACCTGTACAGGCTGTTGTCGTTGGCATTGTTTCTTAGGTCTATTAAAGACAAGACAACGTCCCCGTGTGACAAAGATTATTGGTCTCTGATGATAACGGCCTAGTTTATTTATCCAATGAAATTAAAGGGAATGTTTATATGACACCTTTCCAGGTTATTTTATATGATGTTGCAGCTTTTGCTCATGACTTCCAGGAACTAAAGGAAGGAACAAGGGGGAGTTCACTAATCTGCAGGGAGTGGCCGCTTCCTGTCAGGGAAAGATGCTAATTGCAGACAGCAACAACCAGTGTGTCCAGGTAGGTGTCAGCGTAGTGTATCCTGTTGGTGATCTATCTTATATCTTCAAATCAGGTCCGGACTTATAAACTGAGAATTAACCTATGTTCTGTGTTCTACCCCAGATTTTCTCCAATGATGGTCTGTTCAAGTGTCGTTTCGGTATCAGGGGCAGAACACCAGGCCAAATGCAGCGGCCGACAGGAGTAGCGGTCCACCCGAATGGTGACATCATCATCGCTGACTATGACAACAAATGGGTCAGCATCTTCTCGAGTGAAGGCAAATTTAAGGTAGATGGAAAAAAACTTGATTCTCAGTTGTTTTATTGGCGTGTCCTTTTTTTCAGGAGTTGCCACAGGGAGTCAACAATTTCCATCAGGAAAGGCCTAGCTTTGTTTACACTCATGTTTGTGATAAATGAATCCAGGAATATTCAATATTAAGTTTGAAACAATGTGCAAAATGCCGATAAATTCAAAATAAGTATTAACTCATTTATATGTACAAACCTATTTATGAGATTTAAAGAATGAGCTGCAATGCTGCCATCTAGTGGGTTTCATTATAAAAAACAAGTCTTCAACAGAGGCGTTTGGATTATTGAATTATTGAAGGGAATTCTTTTATTTTCAAGCAATCTCTAATAAAATGCTGCATGAGGTAGAGAATAATAGAGGCTTTTTATTTACGTGAAAACAATGTTTTCAGTATTTTGGTTCTGCTGTTCAACCTTTTTCTAACCGTGACCTTTAATAACCTTTTTCTTCAGAACAAGATTGGCTCAGGGAAGCTGATGGGTCCCAAGGGCGTGTCTGTGGACAGAAACGGTCACATCATTGTGGTGGACAACAAGGCCTGCTGCGTCTTCATCTTTCAGCTCAATGGCAAGCTGGTCACCAAGTTTGGTAACCGTGGCAATGGGGACAAGCAGTTTGCAGGTACAGTCGATGTAAACTGCACTGACCCCTGTATGTGGGACAAAGATTTGCATTCGGCCATAGCAGTAATCACCATCATACAGTACATACAGTGGTGGAAGACAGATTTTGGACACGTCGTTCATTCAACTGCCTACTGATGGTAACTGAACTACAAAATATTAACTTAATGAACCGATGGTTTATTTTTTTTAATACCCACAATGTTGTGTACATTTTTAAAATGCCCAAAATTTACAGTAATGTTGTTAGTTTTTCTTGTAAACAATAAATAAAAAAATCTATAATATTATAATAATATTTCTTATCTATAATATTTGTTTGCAACTATTTAATGCAGTCACACAATTTAAAACATAAAGATGACATTTACACAATATTTCATAAGAATGTTTGAGAATTAGTTAAATTTTAACCGTATCCCAAAACTTTTTTCCACCACTGTACATTTAGATACAAGTCCTTATTGTATAGAAAGATAACAGGAATACAGCTATAGATCTTCTGGGTTTTTTCGATCCTTTACGTTATATTACATTTAATTACATTTAGCAAACCCTTTTATCCAAAGCAACTTGACCTGTGGTTCTAGAAATTTCTGATAGTATTGGTCGAACAATATTACAGCTACATTATTAGCTGCAGCTGATCCTAAATAAATAATGATTTAATTTTGAGGTCCCATCTTTTACTTTTTCCGCTCTTATATTTACAAACAAGTGTCATGTATTGTGGTGACGTCTCCTGTGCAGCAGTCTATAGGTTTTCTATTGCCTGATTTAAAGTGTGTGTTCTCCTCATATAGGTCCCCACTTTGCCGCGGTCAACAACAACAATGAAATCATTGTGACTGATTTTCATAACCACTCAGTCAAGGTACCAGTGGAAAACCAGTGGAACTTGTAAAGTTCTGTCATGTTTTTTCCTCTTCTATGGTAACGTTTTTAACTTTTCAAGTTTTCTTATATTGTTTCAAAACCAAGGTTTTCAACAGCGAAGGAGAATTCCTGCTGAAGTTTGGTTCTAACGGTGAAGGTAACGGCCAGTTCAATGCACCCACAGGAGTGGCAGTAGATGTCAATGGGAACATCATAGTAGCAGACTGGGGCAACAGCAGGATACAGGTCAGTACGCACAGTTGGGCTGATTATTACCTGACGAAATCACTACCTGTCTTATGTAGTGTCATTTTATGGAGATTTGCTATGAATTTGCTTTTATGGTTAAGCTTTTGTAGCACAGACTCAAACTAGACTCAAACTACAAACACAGACCTCAGGTTTACTGTCAATATTTTCCTCAGGTGTTTGATGGCAGCGGCTCATTCCTGTCCTACATCAACACATCAGCCGACCCTCTGTACGGCCCTCAGGGATTGGCTCTCACTTCTGACGGACACGTTGTTGTCGCCGATTCCGGCAACCACTGCTTCAAGGTCTACCGCTACCTGCAGTAGCAGCGGACCACGGCAGGAAGTAGCAGAAGATTGTGTACAGTGTATATAAACACACGTTAGTATGAAGACACTCGCACTCGTTCTTCTCGGAATTTTCTTTGTTCACGTGCCATTTTTCTAATTCACTTTGTTTTTAAAGGGGCATTTTGAGGAAACAAAACCTTTTTTTTTTTTTTTTTTTTTTTTTGTGAATGAAGCCAGAAGATCGCAAAGTCACCTTCACCCACATTCATTTTCACTGATTTTTGTTTGTTTAAAATGTTAAGCACTTTCATTTGGGAGATGAACTGGAAAATATAGGTTGCACAGATTAAACACGCTCAAATTAGACATCTTTATTTTGAAAAATGGCTGGAAAATGGAGCTTCTTTTAGAAATGGCTGCATAGCCCATGTATAGCATGAATATCCAAGTTTTCCTTCAATCATTAAAATCACATTACACGATGTCTGGTTATCATACTTGAGATGTTAACCTTAATTCTGGGGGAAAACAGCTGCAGAAAGTGGCATCAGTTGATATCAGAATTGGAAAATTGTGTTTGGATCATGTCTGAAAAAAGTGATATTGGACATTTCTGCCTTTTACACATGTCACCTGCACAGTTAATGAAAAAATAATAATTTCTTACACAGAAATGTATTTTGAAGCATGATAATATTAGGCATTTCTGTGCATGATAATGTCATTGATTTAAAGTAAACACCTGGGGACAATATTTTGGATAAATATTGGAAATTATGACACTTCAAATTCACCAAAAACCACTGAAAACCACTTGGTATGATCACTTGAAATCTTACTGTGAAATCTTCATTATGTTTGCTATGAAGATCATGAAGCATTCTGGGAAAATATTTTAGAGTGTGTATATTTGTTTATGTAGATATGGCAGTTGGTCTGATTTATGAGAGAACATAATATGACTGAAGATGTTTTTGACGCGTGTTTGGAGAGACTGCTGAGACACTGTTCACATCTTAGATAAACCTGCAGCATTTGGACCAAGCATTTGGTAAAATTGTATTTTATTTACATTGAACGTAGTCTTATTACTCTAGAGCTGGAGCCTTTACATCAGGCAGAAACCTGTGAAAATGCACAGAAATTATGTAAAAATTCACTTCCACTGTATGGATAAAAATCATTTGTTTATACGCACACTATTTAGATATCTTGAATGATCCCATTCGTTTTATACACATTTTTGTTAAATTATTTTTTCATGGTGTTGCACTAGGCGTTGTGTTTAATGTAATAAAGGATGCATAATAAAAACATAAATAAAAACATTGCCTGTGGTGTTGTGATTTAACATGACGTGAGACGTGGTTAATGCATATATGTCCGTGTGTAGCTCTATATAGGTAGCTAAACTGTTGTATAATATATAACACAATAATTATAATAATAATTAAACTTTGTAGCAGAGTGGCGCAGCGAAAGCGAGTTGGGCCCATGACCCTTAAACTAAGTCGTTTTCAATAAAGTTCATTCAATTAAAGCCAAGTATTTCAGATTGTTTATTACAACAGGTGGCGCTGTCAGCCTTCAAACCGTCATGGTACGTTTGAGTGCAGTCGGAAACGCTTTTATGATAATGAACTCACGAATATGAAACCACAAAGTTGCATTAGGTCTTTAAAAAGATCTGTAAAACACATATGATACGCATTAGAAACGATATATAACCACAGAATGGAAAACATTGAATTTATTCGTTGAATTGTAACAGATTACACGTAAAATAGCTTCAAGAGGAAAGATTTGAAGTTTACCAGGAGCAGTAAAGGCACCATATGTCGTCATATCCTCTCGCGGGAAAATTCAGTCGAGATCAAGAAAAGGACTTTAATCCCGCTAAAGACATTTATTTTTGTTATTTTAATTGTTCCAGAACTTTTACAAATGGTAGGTTTACTTTTATCGTTTTACTAACGAGCATAAATGCAGCTTGGGTTTGTTGTCACTGTCACGACGAGGAAATGATGCGTTCACGAGCAGTTTTTAATAAACTTTTTATATGTACGGCTATGATTAAGAACACTTTTACGGAGCTGTACTTCTGTTGATGAAACTTATCGACTTTTAAGCATATCTGTCAACTTTAATGCGACTTCAAATTGACATACTTTTATTTCTAATAAAATATCAACATACTGTTTCAGTCAAAGAAGAAAGGATTGAGTTTGGAGGAGAAGAGAACTCGCATGATGGAGATATTCTTTGAAACGGTGAGTTTTTCCTCCTCATACAACATATGAATCAAATTGCCAAAGACAGTCGTCGTGGTTAGTTTTGTTTAGCACATTTATGGTTAATACGTCAGAGCAAGTGAAAAGATATTGGAGTAGAATCTACAAAGTGATTTATGATTGAATGCAACAGATATATTCTCTAAAGGGATGGAAGGAAAGGAAAACAAACTGATGAAATGCTACCTCTGTATTTAACTCATCACCAAACTCGACATATGATTAAAAAATACTTCTTTTATTTCCTTTCCAGAAAGATGTGTTTCAGCTCAAGGATATCGAAAAGATTGCCCCCAAGACAAAGGGCATAAGTGAGTAGAGACTACGATTATTTTCAGGATAATTCTCTGCCCAGTAAAATGATATAGAGCAGCCCTGGGCAATTATTTTGTCTTGCGGGCCTCATGTGGTACTAAAATCTGAGTCACGGGCCACACCTGGATCAGAAAGATTGAGAAATTGCGTCAACTAAGATAAATGATGAGTATAGTATTGAATAAAGGCAATAGGCTTAGTCTGCCAAGGTCTGATGTAGAGGGATAAGTTGGTAGACAGACAGACAGACAGTCGGATGGACAGACTTTACTGATCCCAGGGAAGGGAAGGTTCAGAGGCATACTCTCTTTGCCTGAATAATCAAGTATTTTTCCCATAAGAAGACATTTACATTTGGATACTACCCTATCAGTAAGACAGAGGCAAATACGTGAGTGGCTTAAAGGTAAATGTTTGTTTTTCTTTCAGGTGTTTCAGATTCGTTGCAGTCAATAAATGTAGAACCACACCTGCCAGTGTCAGTCGTGTGCATAGTAAAAGTAGCCGAGTTTAAACAAACTCCCTATGTTGATTTGGAGAAGAACATTTTACAATATAATGTCCACAGTGCACCACCACGTAGAGGCCAAGTTTCTGTAAAACAACCACATTCACAAGGCCAAACGAATGATCTCAGCCAAGCAGGAGAACGGACTAAAAGTGAAAAAGAATGAAACCTCGCAGCATGTGCTGAGTGCGTCCACAGAGGTTTTACTTTGACATCCTCTCAAGACATGTTCCACTTCTGCTTGTTAGTGCAGCACACAGGCTTTTTCAGTTTCACAGTGGACTGTTTCAGCCAACATGTGGGAGTATCATGTATCACCATACAGTCTGTTCAAGATGTAACTCGCCTCTGTTACATCCTCTCTACTTTGCCCTCAATAAATAGAAACTGAGCAAATATGCAGCAGATGTGTGGCTTGCAGGTTTTCCTAGATGTTTTAAAAAGATTTGCCTGCTATGATTTGTTTGATTCCTGTATTTGTTTTTATGCCATTTAATCATTGACTGTTGGATAATGTTAAATGTTGTCCACGCTGGCCTTTTCTTTTAATAATATTATAGTAAATAAAAGCAGGCTTTTGCAATTTACAGAATCTCTACACGTATTAGTTATGTAATGATGCAAAGTCAAACGTACTGTAGCACAACAGACTGATGCACGTGTGTTCTTTCTTGTGTCTGAAGCTCTGATGAGTGTAAAGGATGTTCTACAGAGCCTGGTGGACGACAACATGGTGGACTGTGAAAAAGTGGGCACCTCCAACTACTACTGGGCTTTTCCCAGCAAAGCCTTGAACGCTCGCAAGCACAAACTGCAGGAGCTGCAGACACAGGTGACGTCGGGGAAAGCTGTTAAAATATTCTGTATATGTCTGTGTGTATATGGATATATTTTCATTTCCATAGCACCACATTGGATTTGTCCCATCTGTCAAATGCATTTTAAAGAGAAACTAACCAAAAAAAATGCAACCACTTCTTATGTCCCACTTAGTTCTGAAATGATTCACATTTTCCAACCATCTAAAAAGCAGTGTTTAGCCTTTTAATTCACACAATAGCCTGGAAAAGTTCAGCTGAGTTTCAGCTAAGGAAAATCTTGCAAGAAAATCTAGATGTTAATGTTGCTTAAAACTCTACAACAGTGTCCCAAAGGTAGATCTACCAGATGTTCTCCAAAGGAGTGTTGGTAGATCCTCAGCAACAACAATATTCAATCAGAAAGTATACATATACATACATATATGTGAATATATATATATAAATATATATGTATGTATGTGTATGTATATATATATATATATATATATATACTGTATATATATGTATAGAGCAGAGATGCCCAGGTTATAGTGATCTATCTAGATTGAAAACTATAAATATATTTACCTATATAAACTTAAAATAGAAAAGAAAACTAATACAAAACCATGCAGAGATAATGTTTGCTTAAATAAAATAATTAGAGTATGCCACGGTTCTTGTGTTGATTTGACTTTTGTATTTTTCAGAGCAGTTTCTGGTTGGGCCAGTATTTTATTGCACATTCAATGACTCACAGTGAAGAAAGAGACAGAAAAAAAACAGAAACAAAATTCTAATGAACTGCTGATCTCATCCATCTCCTGTTATGAGGTCGCTGAGATATTTCCTTATGCAAAAGGTCTTTATACATTAGACACATAACCCTGCTTTTCAAGGCAAAGAAGCCATACATGTTTCAGAGTCGTAGTCCTTCTGGAACAGTCTTTGGATTTGACATAATGTGAGGTGACCTACTTCACTGCACTGTTCATGGCAGACAGATTGTGTGAGGGTGGCAGCATCGGAGGGAACGCTGGCCACAATATATGTAGGACACAAGTCAAATGTCTGGAATCTTCAATCTGTCTCTGTAAAGTGACACCTGTTTATATAACATACATAGCAATTTACTGTCCAACTCTTCGGACAGCTGACATCACCATGTCGGGGAATAACTCCTTTTCAATTCCCTTTACATTGGTTTTACATTATACTTCACCCTTGAAATACCTATGTCCAGCTAGCTTTAGCAGCGTTGGCAATAGCACATAGTTTTCTTTTGGCCCCATCTGACTATTATTTCCACTTGATCCATACCCATATCAACAAAAGAACTGAACAATAAAATGGCTAGGATTCCATCATCAATAATGCAACAATATTTGATTAGGAAATATTTTCTCAATGAAGACAACAACAATGAACTCACAATGACGCAGAGTCATTGATACCTTTTATACGCGTCTGGTAGCAGAAAGTTATAGGTTGTGTGCACTTGAGAAATCCTTGTTGTGCGCATGCACATTTTATTCGGGTAGGAATATTTTATAGGTAGGAAAATATTTCCGAACACCGAAATTTATCTGGTATTATCTGCCACAACTTAATGACTGGTCTGTGAAAATGGTAGGAGACATTTAACTGGTCCATGGCGCAAAAAAAAGTGGGAAACACTGGTATTGTGTGTATTCCAAATGAGAAGCATCTAGTTTTTTTCTTGTTCTGGTGTTTTTGCCTTTGTAAATAAAGATTGTGCAGTTACCTTCCTTCCCTGCAGGTAGTGCTATAAACACATTTTATCATTTGTTTCATGATTTGAATATTGTGGCACTACTGTGATGGTATAACAGTAGCAAATGTTACGGCATTTGAGCCTGTAGTTATTGTCCTTCTGCATTTTAATATGTGTTGCTTTCCTTACCTTGAAGATTTCTGCAGCAAAGCAGCGGAAAACGAATCTACAGGAGGAGGTGGAAAAGGCCAAAGTTGGACGCCAAGACACGGTAAGATCAATCGTCTTCTCTCTCATGTTTTTTCATGCCATTACAATTATTGCTGCTTACTAAAAATAAGACATCATTCCCTTCTCTGTATCTGCAGGGTGAAAGGAGCTCCTTGTTGAAGGAGCTGGAGACTCTGAGAGAGGAGCGAATACAACTGAAGGCCGAGTTGGAGAAATACAGGGAGTGTGATCCAGAAGTTATTGAGGAGATGAGTGAGTACTGACCTGTCCTGGGTCAGTTGACCTGTTCAACTGACATTGATATGAACTCTGAAATGTATATACAGCAACATAATAATAACTATATATATATATATATATATAATAACTTATATATAATATATGTATCATATATCTACTTATGTATAATATATGTAATAACTATACTACCATTTATTCTATGGATGCTGTATGATATTCTGTATGGATTTACATTGTGGACACAGATGGTACAATAGTACAATACATTTCAAATAAAAAAAGAAAAAAAAAAAAGAGAATTAAGCAGAGTATCCCTTAGAGTAAGAAGAAGCGACAGGTGAGTGTATTAGTTGTTAGAAGTGGGTTTTCTTTCGATACAGTGAACTCTGTTCCAAAATATTCGCTTTGCAAACACTGCATATTGTGGCATTTAATAACGATTCAATTTATGATATACCTATATTAAGGTATAAATTAACGATGGAAACAGACAGCAGTTTAATTGTAGATTTCTACATTTTTATTTTGTCACTCATTCTCACATCCTTGCCTTTACGCTGATTGTATCACAGCAGCTCTGTGCAACAACTCTGACTCTGATGATATGTTGTGTCTTCACCTAAAGCGGTTTTGGAGCGAACTTGCGCAACGGACTCGCTCAGACCTGTTCGTACTTATGTTCCGGCAGTTGTACGGCTCATTGTTCCAAAGACATCTGCTCTCAGCGAAACCCTTGTTAGGCCACAGCTGTTTCAGTTTGACACAACCCTCGATTTTTAACATTTACTCACGTGATGTGACCACATTTCCACTAACAACAGGGCCGCCCTAGTTAATTTGTTGGTTTTATTTTTTTTTTTTATTTCAATAAAGTATGACTTAGGCAATTATGCTATGAGGCTAATGATATATAAATATATATATTTTCGGTGGTGTCCTGTCAAAACATGACAAATTTAATCTTACACCTGCAGAACAACCGACACTGGTTGGATAATATATTTATGTTCTCATTTTAGCCAAAGAAGGCAGATTTATTTATTGTGAGAAAGAAGGAAAGATGACTACCGTGTCCTAACTTTAACCAGTTAAATGGTGAAAATAGCATAGAAATAAATATCACTGAACCATCACCTTAAGTCGTTACTTAAACTACGTCTACTGCCGATAATTAGTCCACCCATGTTAAATTATTACATAGTAAATGTCAAATATGTTGTTTTTTTTTTGCTATATGACACAAACTCCATCAGGAAAAAACAAATTGTTCTTAGTATGTAACAATGTTGGGTTTTTTTTTTTGTTTAGAAATGATTATGCCTTAAAAATGAAAAATCCTAAATTTCACTGCTTATGAGGCAATACTACGAAAGGCAAGAAGTAAGAGGAAGTAAAAAAGACTGAGTTATGCAAAAAACAAATTCCAGTATTTTCGGCCCTCTAGTGGGGAAGGAGCTGTCTGTATGTTGTTGTGGACAGTAATGATACAACATTAACCACTCCAAGAAAAAGTAATAAAGACCCAGCCCTGGCACACCCTTTGACAAAATGAGGTGACAATGATGACGTGGACTGAGGAGGATTTGATTGAACTATATTTGTCCTACTATTATGTCTGACAATTGGGGCCACACCCCCAGGTAACAGTAAACAGCTGTGGAGCTGTTGCATAAGGCCACAACCAGGGCAGGACTTAAGTAAAGGCTCGTGAGAAATAGGGTTGTCCCAAAAACTTTTTTTTTCTCTGAGTCAGACTGTTGCACTGGGTAAAATACTACGTTAAGATTTCCATAAGATTTCCATAAATATGCATTTATATATATATATATGCAATTTTTTCATAGATTTTAAAAGAAAACAAATGTATCATATTAATATTTTTATATTTTTTTTACTTTTTTTAATTATATTTTAACTGCTCAATATACCAGAGCAGTCTCCTCTAGACGGGTGTGACAACGACTCCCTTTCACATCTGAACGTTTGACGAGAAAACTGCTCAATAACATCAGGAGCAGCTTCTGTCTAAAGAGGTGAAGAGACCAAAACAATTCTTCACTCCTTTATCCAGTGGTGAAGGAAGTGGTCTGGAGGAGTAGAACTACTAGAGTTCCCTCCAACAACAACCAGAACCTGATGAAGTTCCTCAACAGTTGATGAATGAAACGTCTTTCAACTCCAAAAAGAAGTCCAGTTGCTGACAACTAAACCCTTATTATATATTTATTGACGTTGATGTCATTTGATAAAATAAGTAAATGAACGAAAGATAAAAACCCATGATGATTTTAACAACATCAGTGGGAGAACAGAGTGAGTAAACTAGTGTTTTGTTGCACAAACAAACACACAAATTTGGTTAAGAACACCCAACAAAAACCTGACTTTGTGAGTCATTATCATATTGGTATTTGCATATTCAGCAGTTGTGCATTTCCTTTTGCTTTTTTTATGATTCCAGAGTCCAAATACTACTACTACTATTATTACTACTATTGCACAGCAACACCACAAAGACAGTAATACACACTACTGTTTGAAGTCTAGGGTTACTTTCTTTTTGAAGGAAAAGACACTCTAACCATTGCTAATGTGGTATCAACATAGTGCATAGAGGCCCATTTCCAGCAACTGTTACTCCAATGCTGTAAGGAAAGCATGGTCAAACTAAGGCCCGGGGGCCGGATGTGGCCCTTTCAACTTCGTAATCCACCCTGCCTTTTCCTAATTATAATTGGTTTGTATTGTGATTTAATTTTTGTTGCCCTTTTTCTCCACTACCCACATTTGACCTATAGATGGCATAAATACTGTGAGAGTTTTTTTTAATTTAAGCATGACTTTTTGCGGCCCGCGAGTGAAAAAGTTTGCCCATGTTTGTTCTGATGGTTCTATCTCAGAAAGATAATGGACGCCGGACTTTTCATTTTGAACACCTATTATCAACCGTTAGCCAGCCTTACTGAGATCATACGATAAGGGTCCAAATTCATTATTATAGGTGGGCTAAAAAAAAAAAGTAGGCCAGAAAATAATCCAAGGTTGAAAGTCACTCTTTGCATATGTTGATTGTTTGTTGCAGCATTTTGCTGACTCTAATTCTTATTTGGCAGGAAAGTCAAATGTCGTGGCTAAAGAAGCTGTTTCCAGGTGGACAGGTAAATCAAAAATTCCTCTAATCATTGTTTCTGTTAAGTTTGGGTTGATATACATTTTCATTGTCCTTACTGACAGGAAGTAATCCTAACTATTGTACTTAAAAAGAACAGGAATGAACATTACTTAAAAAAAAAAACCTCAGGTTATACCATTTCTTCCTGACAGAATTGTCCCGCTGTCCAGTCATTAGCTGCTGCGCAGGATAGTTGCCGTGTCTTATTTGCATGAATATTCTTTAAAGCATTGAAATTCAAGCTGTGAGGGCACTTTGTGTTGAGCATGTGACCTCCCTGCACTCAGCACACAGACACTCTGTGTGTATTAGTTGACCTGAGACGTATCCCTGGAGACGGCTAACCTTTGAGATCATGGTAACCAGTCTCTGCCTGTGCTGTTAGGACTCTTCAGGTCAACAGAGTGACACTACTGGTTTTCCTAAACTTTTTTTTTTTTTTAAGAAAGTGTGAGTCATTGTTGGGTACCTCCCTGCACTGCATGAACCTCTGTTCGCACCAAAAATACTCTGGAATCGGACATGTTACATCAGCTAGTATTTATATATTTTTTTATTTTTCCAGGATATTTCAGGTTGATTTCTTGGGTTTGTTTTTCCTATAGCTAGATTTGACCGATGCTGTTGCTGTCTTGAAAAAAATATTTCTCATATACAGCAGGTCACGAAAACCCTCAGCTAGAAAATAACCGTCCTGTTTAATGTGTTAAATGGCCTGTGGCTTCAACTGAATTTCCTGTCTGCAGCTGTAACCTGCTGCTCGGTCTCGCTGAGACAAACCCACAATCGTACAAGCCTCAACACAAAGAATCGCATGAATTTGACCACATTTTATCCTATTACATCTGCTTTTTTTTTCTTCCCTTAGTGCTTTTTCACCGTGCAGCTGCTTACGTCAAAGTAACATGAGAATATCTATAAAGCCTGTTTATCTTTAATCTGAACAAAATATTTCTTCATTTTGAATTGAATTGTTTATTATTCCTCCCCCTAGGGGGAAACATACTTTTACAGTAGCTCCAAAAGAAGAACAAATTAGAAATAAGTGGAATAAATAATAAAAATAAAGATATAATACAAATAGTATATAAAAAGAAAAGAACATTTTTACATATATATATATATATATATGTATATACACACAGCAGAAGTAGGAGAATGTAATGTAAAAAAACAAATATATGTACAAATATACATGCGGATTTTGAGTCATACGACGTTTAATGATGATCATTTTAATTAACCGGTTACAAAATAATCTGTAGTAAATACATGGAGTATATTACAATACTTTGGGCGCTACAGAAGGTCTTGTATATAAATATGTTGACAGACGTACATATTTATTACAGCTGCTTGTTTATTGTCACAGACCAAATTCTACAGATGTTTATTTCTCTCGACAGATAATGTTTTTGCCCTCAAGTCATGGACAAAAAAGAAGTTTGCCTTCGACGACAGCCGCATAGATAAAGCTTTTGGGATCCCAGAAGACTTTGACTACATGGACTAAATGTTGTACGGTCTCCTTTAAGCAGGAAGAAAAAGAGTTTTCTTTTTGGATACTTGTTGCTTGGTTCTTCAAGTTCTCATTTTGGTTTTGAATGCATTAAAAGTCGAAATAAATCCACTGTGATGCAAAAGCACTAGATGGAGAAGAATGGACGTCTCCATGTCAACAGATGGACTAATTGGGCGCTGATGTGCAACCAGAGAAGAGAGTCCAGTCCACACACCAGAAGTGTCTGTCCAGGGTCAGAGGTTTCTGCCTTAAACACAACTCAGAGGTCAGACTTTTGGGACACCTGTTTGCATGAAAACTGAGAACAAAAGTTGAAGATTGAAAGGAATCCACACTGAACCAACATGCTGGGCCAGTTCTCCAAATTTCCTGACACCTCTTTTCATTTTTGAGTAAAAGGAAAAACTCAAAATGAACATGGCTTCATTTGTTCATCAGTGAAACTATTTATACAGGATTTACGATGTTTTTGTAATTGTTCAAAAGATGTTTTGTTTTCTCTTTTTTTTGAGACCTGATGCACACCTGTTCATGTTGTTCACATGACAGGAACATTTCTGTAGGAATGCTGCAGAATCTGTGACAAAAGCATGTTCCTCTGTTCACTTAAGCTTTTAACAGACAGAAAAGCATTGTTGTCATAACATCCAGAATGATGCAACCTGGGCTCTGCCCTTTTTTTTCTCCACCCTCTCCAGATGCAAGGCAGGTACTTGTGCATTCGTTTGTTTCTTCACTGTCTTGGCTGTCAGGTCATAGTGTAAAATAAAAATGGATATTGACTAAGTCTGTACTGCTTTATTTTGTCTCTATTAAATAAACCTGTTTTTCTTTATGCTTTCATGAAGCTGTTTAGTCTCAAAGCCATAAAAAAGGCGAAAACATCCAATTGTTTGTTCTTTTCAGCAGGTCACAAGTTTATACAGCTTGTTGAATCGCTTTCATGGAGATGAACGTGCAAGTGTCCGTGCACGTGTGTGTCGATCGTGGTTACTCTACATTAATTACATGCTGGTATTATACACATGGTACATTAACCAGGAGTGGTTCAGGCAAAATGTTCTCCACTAGTCTTGACTGGTGGATTGACACTCCTTCAGGAGTGTAACCTGAGTGTGTGTGTTCATGTGCGTACCTGCCCAACTTGTCCTGACCGTGAGTCATGAGATAGAGATGCTGAATGTCGAGGTTTTAAGGAGGCTTCGCATAGTTTAATATGAATACTTTAAGGACAATACACGGTCGAATAGTACCTCACCTGGGAGTATACACTGTCAGATGCGTGACGTTTTACTCCTAGAGTTAGTCTGGTTTATTCTATACCTGGTAAGGTGTTCTGTGAGTGAATATCTTTTTAATCTAACGGAGCTACAATCTGGGTTTGCAGACGAAACATGAGGTTTTAGAGGTAATGACATTTAGACATAACTTCAATAGGTTTGAACAGAAAAAGAGAGGAAATAAAGTGACAAGAGAAAAACATGCACAGAGAAATGAAATGCATCTTGCATATAACCAGAAATTTGAACGTATACATTTTAACAAAGCTGTGTCCAACTCATATTTTACCATGGCCCACATCAACAATGCAGCTCCCTGACAGGCTGGTTGTCAATAGGACTATGGATGTAACTACTCCCTAACCGACAGTAACTGGTTACTGCAATTATTATTTATTCAACACACAGATATTTTCCATTCCTGTGTAATTGAACAATCTTAATCTATCAGGTAAAGAAAATCTGCTACATAAAAGGCTTCACAGGCTCCTGCCGGCCGTGCATGATGAATCAGTGGGCTGCATTTGTCCCCGAACCTTGAGTTTGACGCGATAGCATGTACAAAGCATATGTGCATACACCTTAAAAAAACACTTCAAAAATATGCGTGTAAATGCAGATTTGTAAGTATATACTTGTATTTAGTTGCTTATGACTTAATATTATTAAGAAGAGTCAGTTCGAGTAAACATTGATATGCAGAAACATTCAGATGAGCAAAAGAGGAAGAAAGGCAAATAAAACAGCAGAGATAATATTAGTTTGTGATATACAACAGTGTTCCCCAAACTTTTTTGTGCCACTGACTGGTTAAATGTCTCGTACTATTTTCACGGACCAGTTAATAAGTTGCGACAGATAAATACCCCTTAGTAAAATTTGAATTTTGGTGTTTTGAAATATATTCCTACCTATAAAATCTTCCTACCCGAATTAACTGTGTATGGTCACAACAAGGATTTCTCACAGCCTATAACTTTCTGCTACTGGAATACACGGTTAGAATTTTTTATCAATGACTCTGCGTCATATTGAGTTCATTGTTGTTTTCTTCATTGAGAAAATATTTCCTTATCAAATATAGTTGCATTATTGATGATGGAATCCTATCCAGTCTATTGTTAAGTTATTTTGTTGATATGGGTATGGATCAAGTGTACTAGCCAGATGGGGCCAAAAAGAAACATTATTTCTCTGCGGCCCGGCACCAATTCACCCACGGACCATTACCGATTAATCGATTTTAATTGTTTTTTTTGTTAAAAGGACGATATCAATTCATAAATCCAAAAATCGATCTCTTTTTTCCTTCTTTTCACAACAACTTTACGTGAACTCATGCACCACAGGTGATTACGTATTTACGTGGTTACGTGCGAGTAAAACAAATGTAAAAACAACATGGCACTAAAATCTAAAATCTAAAACTAGAGTCTGCCTTGTAATTTTGGGTCAAGTCATGTTAAATAAAAAATGCATGATGGATTAATATGACTGCCTTGAGTAAATTTGTGATGGAAATAAATGTAAAAAAAAAATTTTTATTAGCAAATGGATTAAGTTTCAATTTTAGCTTTGATTCTTCCGAGAATAACGTTGGCACCGAACTATAATTGATATGACAAAAACTGAATCAAAGCGAATCATGAATTGAATCGAACCCTTGTGAATCGAATCGATTTAGAAAATTTGAATCAATATCGAGCCCTAATACTGAATATGCATAGTCTGTATTTTCTGCTTAGAAAAATGATAAATTACTTCAAGGAGGTCAATGATTGTGCTTAGAGTTTTTAAGTGAAATTGTTGCTGATCAGATCACACTGATATACAGTATTTGCTTCGTGGACCAAAACTGAATATCCTATGTATCAAAACACCAACCTTCACCATCATATTCCATTGTAACCGTTTACAGTTTAGTATAATGTCCTTTTAACCTACGGTCTGTTTGTGTTGAGTTGACTGGAGCCACAGACACGTAAACAGCCTGGCTGCAAGTGACAGGGGAGAGTGTGTGCTGTACAATGTGGTGGAGCAGGCGGGGAGGGACAGAGGCAGGAAGGAGGGAGTCTCTGCTGCTGCTGCTGCTGCTGCTGCTGCTCGGCGAGAGAAGAAAGACCAACGCGGGGGCGACACACAAGGTAGGCTGCTAACAAGAGAGGGCAGCATGGCGGGGCTACAGGACTTCCAGCAAGGCAGCCACTGTCACAGGAAAACGTGGATCAATATACTACTAGGACTATTACAATTAATTCTTCCTTGCGTCCAGCACGGAGGGGCTCAGCTGCAAGGTTTGTACTCACCTTTTTTTCCATTACGGCAGTTTAACGTAAGAACGAGCATGCAGAAAGAAAAAAAACGTACGAAAAATACGGAAAAAAGCTGCCTTGACTTGTGTGTATATATATGTGTATATATGTTTGTGAACGCGGGGTTTTTTAAAGGTAAAATACCTCATGATGCCAACTGTAACATTTTATAAGAATTAACTGGTTGTATTTTAAGGTTTTTAACAGCCTGGAAGGTTGTAGCTGTTTTGTGTCAGAGTTGCTAGTTCGCGCTAGCTGCCAGTCTTCCCTGTTTTCAAACTACAATTATTTTATTAAATGGGGAGAAAACACATACAGTGATGGACGTGTTCATGAGCAGAGGGTCGTGTTGTTATGGAGTTAAAGCTACGCTTGTTAAATGTGAGCTGCGGGGCCATGTTTGCTTAAGAAACTGGAGGTGTGTTTTCCAAGTTGGCTAGCTCCAGTGCTACCCTCTCTGATGAAGCAGCAGCGGCAGCTCGCAGCCTTTGTCAGGCTGCAGACACCAACACGTTTCCTCACATGCCTCTGTCATTGTCATCCCCTGCCTCTCATTTTAATACATTATACTAATCTATACTACGTAAGCCCAAGTAAACACTTTTACTTAATAAATCCCCGCGAGGATATTTGAACCAGGTTTACGGTCCTGGACCTCACTATTGTTGTTTATGTCTTTGCTCCCCAACAGCTCTGACTCAGATGTCCACCAGCGTGGTGGAAGTGTGGCAGCCAGAAGATGCAGAGCCATTAATTCCCATTCAGGTAATCCCACCATGCGTTTTTATGGCTACAAACACAAAAGAAGCTCCTCAACGGAATTATACATCCAGACATAAAACGTGGAGATGTACTAGGACACTATCAACTACCAGTTTCAACAACAACATGTGGGTAAAAGAGGACAAATACAACAGGAACTGGTTGTAACCTGGCTGTTGGTGGATTCGAACTTGGACCCCAGTGCGGTTCCTTAACCACTAGGCCACCATGGTCCACCTAAGGTGCCTTCAGGGCGTGTTCCAAAAAAAACCAAACTAGTCGAAAAAGCTTTTTCAGCAGAGGTGACACTTACAATGACATTATAATTGGTTCAATCATGATGGTCAGAAGAGAGGTCACTATTGGATGTCCAAGAACTTTTTTATTATTACACTGTTTGGTAATTCTGCATACAAGATTCCAACTTTTATACCTAGCAAAAGTTATAGGGTGTGTTCACTTGAGAAATCCTTGTTGTGACTATGCACAGTTAATTTGGGTAGGACGATTTTACAGGTAGGAAAATATTTCAGGTATTTATCTGCCACAACTTAACGACCAGTCCATGAAAATAGTACGAGACATTTAACCGGTCTGTGACTCAAAAAAGGTTGGGGAACAGTGCATTAGAGAAAACACTTCAGCCAGGTGATACTTTTGTCATCAGAAGTTATTGTTGTAGGAGCTTGTCACACAGAAGTGCTTACAGCAATATTTGTGGTAAAATACACAGCAGGTGTGTACTTGAAATGTTTGCCTTCACTAATTCAGTTGGGTGAGTCTCGGTTGTGCCAGGGACATACAGTTGTCCTGAGGCAGTATGATTGTGCATACGTCTAAAATAGAAGCAACTATAAGAAGAATAGAGTACTTTGTAGCTTTGCAGCTTGAGGCACACAACATCACACACACACACAACACTCAAAAATGCTTTTCTGCATGCTTATTTTTTTCTATTTATCCCTTTTTTTACATTTAATCATGATGTTGTCAAAAAGGGATTTGTTTCTAAATGTTTACAAGAGCACAAGTGTGTTCATGAGTAGCTTTGCAGAAAGATAAACGCCAACAGACTGAGGCTAGTGTTCAATGATAAAATTTCATGAGGTCATCAGCTGACTGTCACAATACCTGTGGGGGTGTGGCACTTTCCGCAGGACCTTGTAACCCAATGGCATTAATAATTAGACGGACGTCTTTGACTGCACAAGACAAGCCCACGGAACTGAGTTAAACATTAGCGTGAGTGGTTAAAGGGACACAACTTTTACGTCAGTGTCTGGATAGGCTTTTCCCCCTCCCTGTCCTCACCTTGCAGATCCATTGGCAGAAGACTAGTAATGTTTAGAAAGGCTGCAGGGAGAAGAACTACAGTCTGGTTTACAAGAACCATGTGAAACACAGTGTGAGACAAGTGCCTTTTGTTTTCTTTATGTCAGCTGTTAAGTGTTGCATGTTGCTGGTGGCCCGGTGAACTGGTGTTAACGCGTAACACAAGTCACATGCATCCATGTATGTTTAGGTTAATTTTACAACTCCAGACTTTATTTCCTGCCTGTATCCTGCATTTTAAATAAAGGCTTTAGTCCCCATGAATTATAAATGCCTTCTTTCAACATTATCTTCAGATCACATTTCAGTGTCTTCACAACAACTGAAGTGCAGTTCCTATTTGTTCAGCAGTTGGTTTTGCCAAAGTCTTGCTTATATAACTCTCATATCTTTAAAATTCTAGAGCAGTGGTTCTTAACCTGGGTTCAATCGAACCCTAGGGGTTTGGTGAGTTGGTCTCAGGGGTTCGGTGGAGCCTCTGCCGCAGAGGTCAAGACACTGCGGAGGTCAAGACACACCAACTCACCCTACTAAAGTAGGCTTGAGCATGTGAAACTGGTGCTGTTCGGTAGCTCCAACAAGGTTAAGAACCACTGTTGTAGAGTAACCACAGTGGTAGAATTGCTGTAGGACTTAGATATGGTGTAAATAAGTGATGGTCTCATTTATGAGATGAAAAAAAATTGCTATATTTATTGTTTATTGGTGTTAATGCTGTTTTTAATGTCAGTAAAGTAAATATGGGACCTGTCAGAGTTTATTGGCAAACACAAAAATATCTTCATAGTAATAGAAAATAACCTTATCTCGACATGGGCAAATAAGATAAATGACATAGGAAAGTGATGCATTAAACGCTAAAATTATGGGGGGTTTTTTTTGGGCAATGCAGGAAAAGGCAGACGAATAATGGCAATATAAATAAAAAATATATTTTGCAAAGGTTTGGTGGGTCATAGTAAGTTGCCAAATGGGCCACACGGAGCCCACAGGCCTTGGTTTCCTTACCTCCATCTCATGGACATCGCTGGTGTTTGATACCATCACATGTCATGGAGGTGAAAATCCTTGTCACCACCTTTTATATCTAGTGCCTCACATATGTAACTGTCGAATAACATGTCCTCACCCCTCTGTTTAGACTAAGGCGTAAAAAACAAGGTCACTCTGCATGAGGATGTTGAGCTGCGTAGTAGAAATGACGCCGTCATTCCTGCTGGTTGTCGGGGTCGGAAATATCCTCAAGTACTATCTAGCTTCCATGGGGTGATGAATTTCTCAGTTACCTAATGGTCAACTAAAAGAAATGACTGGGCCGCTTCGTGTTGTTACATTAAACCGTGGTCCACCCAACACTTTCACTCAAGCCTGGTGGCGACACAGTAGTCTTGTGAGTTCATTTTCATGGGTCGTAGAAGCAGGTGGTACTGGTGCCACCTGAATCTCACTGCACCACACTGTGAGACTTCCTGTGGGTGGTGACCCCAACCAGGCAGCTGGAGGGTTTGAATCTGCAGAGCCATGTCATCTCCCCCAACCACTGGGCCACCCCTGCTGCCCTCATTAAATGACAATCGCAACATTTATTGTTATAAGTATTTTCTCTCTTTTATAGATGCATTAAAATAAAATTTAATTGAATACGGATGAAATATTTTATAACATTATGATGCACATATGTCAAACAGAAGGTCTGCAGAACAAATGTGACCTGCCAAGTCATATTGTTTCCTGAGGGAGTTTGAAATGCATTTCTAGTACAATAAAGTCTAGAAATGCTGCAATAACTTTTAGAACAATAAAATCATCAATAAGTGATAATCAATTGCAGAAACATTTATTAATACATATGTAGTTGCAGTCATAAAGTCTGTTACAACTGGCTCTTGAAGGGGAAACTGCATGGGTGAGTTTGACACCCATGGTATACTGTAATGATTGACTCAGTCATGTTGTAAATTTCTTATTTTATTAATGCTTGTGGCCCATATCTTTAAATCAATGATCCATTTTACTCCTCGCTGGGCCAAACCAAACAGAAATCACTCGCTCGTCGTTCATGTGATTACACTTCTCAAAAACCCCTGAAACCGCTTTTGTGTGACACTTCACTACTCATTGTACCAGTGTTTATAATTGAACACACACACTGTATATTTATATTTCCTCCAGTCTGTGGTTGATCTGACTCCACAGTGTCACCGTCTGTAGCTCTGATATTGCCTGTCATGGATGTTTACACAAACCCAACGATGTTTGCATAGTGTTTTGTTTTTCTGTCACTTCAACGTGAGGTTTTCTAGCTCTTGGTCACCTCAGCCGGTGGCCTGCAACAAAAAACATTAAAATAATAACAGAGGAATGACATCATAAATTATGTAATTTCAGACATTCAGACTCACAATTCAAATTCTGGGATCAGAACTGTTGCCAACTTTTGAGCTGGTCAACGCACACAAACCTTGAACAAAACAATTATATTTAATGCATTTGATGAGTTTATAGCTAGTAATTAATAGTCAGTTGATTTGAGCAATAAATGTTTGGCAGACATTACTGCTTTCTGCTGATGTAGGGTTCTGTCACATATAGAGATAAACGTCCTTTTCCATCACCAGGAAAGAAAAAAAACCAGACTGTTAAGAGTTTGTCTCTCTGTACTGCATTGTGGTCGACCAGACTACACTATGCCACTGTGTGGAAATGTATATAAGAAGGCTATTTTTATCATTAAAGACTTGTGGCACTAAAGAGCTGGACATTCTTTTGTCTTTTAGTGAATGTTGCTGGTCTACAGACGTCCTCAGCCTCAGTCACCTGCTTGAAAGTGATTTGAATGATAATGACTGATTAAGTATTTTGTCATTTTCAGGTGGAGAAAGAGCAGAAAAGAGATGGCCTCCCATTGGAAGACAGGTGAGTTCAGTGTTGTTTCTCCTCTCGTGTCGTCAGTTTTCCGTCACGGTTCATTCTTTACATGTTTGTGCGAAATCCTTCCAAAACCCTGTACTCAGCTGAGACTTCCACTCTAATTGAGGAGATTCTGAATCAAAGTCATTTGTTTTGTATCTTTCCTGTAGAGGATTATGAAACAATCATAAAACCAACACTGTCATCACATGGTGCCAAACTTTGGCTCTAGTTTGGACTGGAGAATTACACTGTAGGGGACATAATGAAAGAAGACGCTGTCGATGGATTTAGTATATAACAGGCTGCGGAAAAAAAAAAACTGCCTTCCACCTACTATGTCGCCAAAGAATAACTGAGGTCTGGTACAATGAATGTGTTACCCAGCTGACGAGAAATGTGCTCTAAACATATCTAACAAACTGCAAATTATAGGATGGCTCCGTGAAATGGTTACCGCTGGAGCTGTTGGGGCGACGCGTTTTTTCCCCAAACAGACAAACGATGTGATATGTTTTCAGGGAGACGCGGTCTCAGTGTTTTCTGTAAAGCCATTTAAAAGTGTTTTCCTGTCTGTAACTGTGTGTTGTTTATATTGGTGGGTGAAGGGGTGTGTGTGTGTCTGTGTGTGTGTGTGGGATGGAGAGAGTTTGGGGGCGTGTGTTTAAGAGGCACAGAACCAGATTCCTGGCTAATTTTAGAACTCCTTGAAAGAAAAAGGAGTAGAGGTCCTTCTCTCCCAGCTGCATTTGTTTTAGCAAAAAAAAAAAAGTGTGCTTAAAGGTTGCTCACAGTAAAATACCATGTATGCAGGGTAGATTCAACAACAACTCTGTTCTGTACTGAGTTATCTTTTGACTTTTGTTCTCCTGGTGTCACTTGGATCACAATATTCTCTTGCCTGCTTCAGTTAAGGATTGCAATCGCAGTGGGTTTCAAGCGTTGCCCCGTAAAAATGGGAAATGGATGACGCAAACTAAAGAAATGAAGGCTTGGTTAATGGGAGGCGCAGAAGTTGTACATTTAGTTGGCCAAAAAAAAGCCAGTTTCCAGCATCATGAAAAAAACAATACACACGGGATCGGAAGAGGTTTTTTATCTCAAATTAATTGTGAGTGTGAGAGTCGGTGGCTACGCTATCATAAGTTGATTAAAAAAGTACGAGTTACGTTAAACTCAGGGCAAAAAGTTAATGGCAAGAAAACATTTTGATTTGTGAGTGGTTGCATGTTTTCGGTAAGTGTTCTAGACCAGAGGTGTCAAACTGGTTCCTCAAAGAGCTGCTGTGGCTGCAAGTTCTTTGTTGCAACCTTTCCAGAGAACTCTGGTTGACCAATCAGCCGGCTGGAAACTCAGATCAGTTGATTGGAATAGCTGAGTCAGGTGTGCTGCGTGTTGGTTAAAACAAATACCTGCAGCCACAGTGGCCCTCTGTGGAACCAGTTTGAGACCAATGGAGTCGGTGATTGGTCACGACTCCGCCAACCTGGCTACCTCCATGTTACCAATACAGAGCTGATATACAGGCCAAATGAATTCTAAATAATGCTTTGTACATAGACTTGAATTCATTGTAACAAAGAATTAGGACAAACTAATGCCATTTACACTAAAATATTCAGGGAAAGTTACTGAAAAGGCACTTTTTTTGCCTCACTTCATGTTTTGACGGGAGTATAACTTTATTAGATTTTATGAGATGTCCTGCTAGGCTGTCATGTTGTTATCAAGTTGTTATAAATAAGGAAGCAAGTGGTGTGGTTTATCCACACCAAGACTCTGTGCTTCTGCGTATCTCGGACTTTGAGTGTTGTAATGATAAAGATTCCAAATGTTCTCCTTTTGCAGAGAGATCGCCTCAGAACAAAATTTTAGTATTATTTCTATGTTTGGTTCAGAATCAGGGAGTTAAGAGTCAGGAGGCTACTAATAATGTTACTAATGTTGACCTCTAGACCCTTACAGTTGTAGGCGGCCAGGCCTGTAGTGCCTGGGTTATCAGCTACTTGGTGGACCTGCCATCACTCTCTTCTAGCTGAAAAGAGAAGAGCAGGCAGCTGAAGGAAAGGTTAATGGTGTCTCTTTCACAGACTTTGCTCTCCCGACTGTTTTGTACCTCGTTGCCTTCAGTCTGTTCATTAAAATCACCAGATCTTTGTAAGACCTGTCTGACCAGAAAAGGAGGCCAACGCTCAGTTTGGCTGCAGCCTGCAGTTAACTGCTGGCCATCTTTGAGTGTGTGTGTGTGTGTGTGAACAGTAGTTGACCTTACCTTTCTCCTCCTTGTAACCTCTCCCCTGGAGCACGGCTGGGGTCACTGTAAAGACCGACTCCGGGCTGGATCCAGAGGATCAAATAGCACCAAACATAACTTGTTATTTTTGTGCTGCGGCGGTGGACAGAACCCTTGGACTCCCGCTCAGTGGTGCTCTTGTTGAAAGACTTCTCACAGAGAGTTTTTCTTCAGAGGAGCAGCTGTTGAATTCAAGGGGAGAAACGCTCTCACAGTTACATTTGACGAGGTAATGAACTCCTTAACCTTGAGAAAACACCACAGCAACCTGACACTTTATGAGAACCTGGCACTGCTAACCAGAGGTCAATGCAGCTGCTGCTGCTGCTGCTGTGGATTTGACTTAAAAAAATAATTTTGATTTGTTGGACCAAGGTTTGGTCTGTTCTAGTATTGACTTGAAGGTTAGAGGCCGTAGTTTCAGTCTTGTAAAGCTACAACAGACCCTTACATTGGCAGAATTAATCTTTTTAATACTTCAAACTTATGAAGGGTGACGTCATACTTTAGAGCAGTGGCGTCGAACCCATTTCTACCAGAAGCCAGTTGTATGTAAGACTGTACCGGTTTTGGGTGCCAAAGCATTGGTTTGTGGACCAGTGACTGTTCGTACGCATTTGGTACAGGGCCCCAGTGGGACACAGTGAAAAAATGGACTTCATTTTTTCATTGCATTCGCAGAAAGTATAAAGTAGAAAATGTGATAAGAACTTTTTATTTTTTTTCCAGGTGCAATACCTTGTGGGCCACATTAAATGACTCGGCGGGCCACATTTGGCCCCCGGGCCTTGAGTTTGACACACGTGCTTTAGAGCCATGACTTGGCTGTTCTTTGAGAGTCCCATTTAGGAGAAATTGAAGGGAAAGTAAATGTACATAAAAACTAGGAACCAGCGTTTTACACATTTCTTACTGTAAACCCTCAGAGGAATCGCTCGAGTTCAGTTTCCCCATTTCACACCGCTGGTTTCCTGTTAATTGTTACTCTGCATCGAGAACCTCTGTGGAACTAAAACCCGAAAAGCTGCCTCCAATTAGCACTTTGGGCTGCCCTCGGGAACACATTACAAAGTGTGTAATTTTTTGGCAAGCTTATTGTACATAAATAGAGACATATATAAACATATATCTACTATAACAAGTAGTAAATACTTATTTATTACTTTATTTTATCTTGAATTAATAATACCTTTTTACTTACGTTGTACATTGCTGTGGATTAATGCATCTGCCGAATGGAATGGGATGGAATTTCGTAAATATTTATTATATCGTGGCCTCTCTAATTGAGTAACTAATTCTGAGTATTATTTTAGATTAGTCACAGCCACGTTATGAGTATTTTAAAGCGAGTCCTGTATCTGTACTGTGTCTCGTCTCAGACCTGAAGGTCTGCACTCTCACCACTCCATCAGCTGTTGCTCCCTCTCCGTTCGCACCGATGACTGCATCAGTCACTTCAGTACAATGGGCTCGTTGAGGGACACTGTCCACATATTAATCCCCGAGGACTTTACATGTATGTGACACACGGGTCAGTGTGTACAGTAAAGTGTTGTGAGAGCGCTAGATGTGATATAGTGTTGTGAGTGTTTGCAGTACAGGCCGTAGTGTTCTACTCACAGTACTTGCTTCCTGCTATGCTTGTATTTTTACTCTGTGTATGCTGTCTGTTTGCTCTGCACTCAAACTCCCTGTTGTTCCACCATAATGTGTGTATATTTTTTCCCACCAACGTTAACATTTGTCTCACAGGAGACAAGAGTAAATGCAGGGTTTTTGTTACGTTTCCTCTGCATTGATAATGGATTTGGAGTTCAGAAGTCACCATCATCATCATCATCGTCATTGACGACTATAAACCTTTGAAATAAATAACATTGACTGATGATGCCTCCATCTACAATAAGAGAGAGTCCTCTTTGTGATGATGAACCTTTTTTGTGTCTTAGAAAGCTTTGGTATTTGGTTTTCCATTTGCCTTCGGACAGAGAAATAAGTTCTCACACACGTTAAAATTAACTTGTATCCTTGATACAATCCGTGTTTTTAGCCTTTGTTTTTACAAGTACAAGGTCGTCTCAAAGACTACTCGTACTGACATCAAATTATTTGCATCCTCAACCTTAACAGCCAGTTATGTTCTCTTCTTCCAGGATAACAGGCTGCACTGGTGTCAGCCTCTCCCTTTCTTCCATACATAGACAACATCTCGTCCCAGTTTTTTGTGTGTCCTTTGACCAAATGATAGGCTTCCAGTGTGCGTCATCTCTTACTGGGTTTTCCTACTCATACTTTAGTCTGTTTCAATCGTGTCTTTTCAGCAGTTTTGTCTTCCTTTCTCGCCCTGCAGTTGTATTTCGACAATAAGATGCACCTTTTTAATAGTTTTTCAATATAGTCCATCGTGTACACTGTTGTCTTGCAGCTAATTGATTTTTATTGATGAACCTGAAGACTTTTGGAATTTGTATTTTCTTTAAGAGCGATTCTGGATTTTTTACAGTGGTGTTTACACGGTGTAGGGTTTATTTAATCTTTTGCCTAAATACTAGAAATGTCCAAGCAAACATATATATATGTATATATGTATATGTATAAATATATATGTATATACTGTATGTGTATATATATATATATAACATTATAATCTATCATTTATATCACAACCTGGTTACAGAGAGCGAGCTGCTTCAGTTCATCCTGTTGTATACGTGTATAAATGACCTCCGATTCCACTTTTGGTTCCTGTTTCATTATCACATTTTTATTTTTTGCTCCTTTTTTTTTGTCTCTCAACAGCTTTTTCACTGCTGCCTTTATACACATGAAAAACTATCTGGACATAGATTAGCCACAGATAAGCATTTTTTTTTTGTTTTTTTTTTGTTTGCACTATGCCTCCAACCCCCCAATGTTTTCACAGGATGTTTCAACTAAGCTTGTAAATAAAAGTGAATCAGTAGAGAATGAAAGTAACTGCTGACACTCAATAGAATGCACATTTAGCAATTCTTTGTTGGGAATTGTTCTGCATATGATAATATGTATCTATTAGTTAAATAGACTTTTCTACAGTCTATTTGTCAAGTTTTTTATTAAGCTAAATCAATACAAACCTTAAGTAATATAATTTTATTATCATATTTCACTCTGATGAGTGTAATGCTGATAAGCAAGATATAACCTCTGTTTATTTCCTTACCTTTCTCTCAAGTACAAAATGTGACAGCTATACGTACATTTTCTCATCATTTGTCTTGTATCTCCATGTTGCTTTTTGTGCGTTTCATTTATTTTTTGTTTTAAATATTATTTTTGTATGGTTTCCACCAGCTCCTCTCCATATTCACATGAGAAAGGGAGACCCTTACATTTTCAGCCCCCAGTGTTGGACTTTGGTGCCCAGTAAGTAAAGCTCTCTGTGTTGTTATGACGTGTCTTGACGCCGAGTCATTTTAATTCACATCTCCACATTATAACATAACACATCCTGGGGCACACTCCTTTGGTGGGTGTTCTTACAGCTGAAATACATTATTGTTTGGAGCAGGTCAGCATTCACCCATGGAGGGGAAGTGGAGAGTCATTGCAGCATGACGTTCTCCTCAGTGGGCGGGGCTAAGAGAGAGACGGAGAGAACGCAGCAGGAAGGGGAGGGCTGTACAGTGTCAAAATAAACATGTTTAACCACTAGACTAGACAGCACTGTGTCACATCTGTTTGTGTGCTTCCAAATATTATATCATAGGATAACATATTGTGCTCCTTATTTATAACTCTACATGTGTGTAGAGTGTACATATCTGTACATTTCCGTAATTTCCCTAAGGGTTTTCCTGAGGGATTAATAAAGTTCTATCTATCTACATATATAAATACATATATGTTTGAAGTGTCCTTCCACAGGTATTTGCTGGGACCCAGTGAAAGAGGCTAAATATTTATTTTACTCTCAACATCACTTCCAAACAGCAAACATCTAAATGTAGCTAAACCAACAACTATTAGCGTTCAGTGAAAAGTACATTTTCCATAAAATGTTAACAGTAAGAAATATAACAGGAGCGTCAAATGCATTGCGTGGTATTATCCACACGTAACGTTGTAGGTGACGTTATTGCCTTCCCCTGTGGTTCTGGACAATAAGGCTATAATTACTTTAAGTCCAGGTCTCGGAGTTAATGTCCGTGGATGCGGTGAGCGTGAGTTTTTAACCACAGACGTAACACGGCAATCCTTAAAATTAGACCCATTACAAATCCTAGTCATTTATTGAAGTTTGAAGTGTGAGAGCATGTGACAAGACATAGGCAACAGATCAGTCAGGGGCAAACTTTTTGACTCGTGGGCCATAAAATTTGAGGCCTACTATGTTGGCAGGCCGCATTAAAAAGCTTAACGGGCAGCATCCGTACCCCGGGCCTTAGTTTTGCTGGGATAGATGCAGTGTTGGTGCCAACAAAAATAAATGACAAGGAGGCTAAAAAGCTTTAATTTTTCTACACCACTTATCGGGGAAAATGCTGGCATTGCTATTTATATACAGTATATGTTTATAGTAATAATAATCTGTACATGTTGCCTGGGCTGGATTAGAAGTCCAAATGGACCAAAACTGGCTCACGGGCCATAGTTTGTCCATATCTGACACACTAAACCAGTGAAAGTTTTAGGGTTTTTTTTTTTTTTTTGTTGAACTGACAAATTTGATGCATTAACAGCAGCATCAGTATGTAAAATTAACCGGTATAAAGTAAAATATGTCACAGCATCTTGTCAAATCTTTATATTATAACGGTACCAGAATATCATTAAAAGATTTCACAAATATGAAAAGATAATAATGCATTTAAGTGGAGTCATTTTAAACTTTGTAAACTTCAACTTAAGGGCAATTTGGATAATTTTATGAAAAAAAAAAAAAAAAAAAAAAAAAGATGTGAGTCACAGTTGAGTCTTAGGGCTGAAGTGAAAAATTTGTCAGTCAAATTTTAACTGGAGGTAGAAGAATCTACTGCTTTGACACTTGAGCGTGTTCCTTTTTAGCTGCTTTCCCAGTATAAGCTCAGCTGAGCCATGTTATTTATGCCCCTGTGCTATCTGTCTTTACAGACCGCTGGGACTGCCAAGAGCTGAGACCATATATATACACAACCCCAGCCAGGAAGTTCCTGTGACACTGCTGTCAATGTTTACATCCAGCAGACATTTTTACATACCTTCCTTTCACAGAAGAGTAAGTATCCATCGGTCTCCAACAGGAATGTCTCTGTGGACATTCATTGTCACGTTGCTTTAAACTCCCCATTTTTTTTTGTTTTTATTTCTCTCCACGTCAACAGACTATCCCACCAAGAGGGAAGGCATCTTTTAAACTTATTTTCCTCCCGTCCGAGGAGGCCACTGTAGAAAACACATTATTTATAAACACATCAGCCCACGGGCTTCATTCATACCAGGTCAGTTCCATCTGTGCTCCTTCATCTCCTCACTCTCAGACCATGTGTTTTATTGACAGCTTTGACATATAAATAACAATGCAGTTGACAGGTTGAATGCTCAACCATTCATTTTATGGAATTCATTTATGCTAAAAAGCAGCTCAACAAGTTGTTCCAGCCGAACCTGGTTATTTTCTTCCCCCTCTTAATTAAATATTAAAATGACAGAAACAATTACTGTTATTTTACTTTTATTTTATTATGTAATGTTATGTTTTTTTATTACAATCTTTTATTTGTCAGTTGCTTTTATCCAAAGTGACTTGCAGTTTGAGTAAAAAAGTTACAAGTTACAGAAATATTATGTAACTATTAATAATAATAAGAAAAAAGAAGAAAAATTTAGCAAAGTAATGTATAGAGCAAGATGAAGAAGAGAAGGTGAGAGTAAATTATTATTTAGATGTTAACATAGAGGTTTTCAAGTGCTTCTTGAGGTGAGAAAGGGAAGACACTGATCTTGTGGGAAATAGATATTTTATCATGAATGTTTTTTATTAGAAATGTATCCATTGATTGACTCTATTTTGAACATTTAATCTTTAACATTGTTCCCCATGCCTTGATTTGACTTGTGTGACAATATGGACCAGGTTAAATACATACCTCCACTATTCAGCCCTTGTCTCAGTCCAACTGAATCAAATCTGCTGCTCTGTAACCATTTTCATGTCCTCCAGGGAGAGTGAGGAGAAAGTTCATCAGTGCAAACTCTTCTTCCTTTTTTTTTTCTTGCAGCTCTTTGGTGTGGGAGTTCACCGGGGCTCCTTAAAGTCTGTCCAAAGAAAGGACAGTTTGCTTATATTCCCTCATATCCAGAGCATTAAGCTGACCCAAACTCAGGTACGTGTCTACGCCCATTGTTTCGTGGATGCCATTCGGCTAAGTTAATAAGCGCTCATCATTGGAAACAGCTGATTTCCTGTTCTGCCTGCTCTGAAAAACAAGAACACAGTGACTCCCCTGATACTTGGAAAACACTCAGCTCACAGACTGAAAATGTGTATTTTTTTTTTTCTGCTTGATTGAGACATGTTGTTTTTGTCCAGAAAAATACAAATCTTCATTATGACGACTGAAATATAGAGATTTTTTCCCTTGTACATACAAGTGTAATTCTTTAGAGCCTGCAGTTAAGGCAGTGAAAGTGTTCAAGAAGGTAGTGAGAGCGTAAGTTACGCCTCCTCAACAGGAAGTGGGGAGTCAGTTGCTAAATGTCATCTTGGCCAAGTGCAGAGAAGCTGTAGTTCGAAAAAAGCACCATTGCCTAATGCTGAATATTTACTTGAGTACTTTGGGTATTTTTTTTTTTATTTCAGCAAACCTACCGGAAACGTGAAATTTTCATATTGGATTTGTTAAAAGTGTTCTGATTCTAATCAAACACAGCCTAAAAAATTGTACGCGTTACCCTGAGGCAACACTGCATATAGGATTCTGCAAAGTCAAATAAATGCACAGTGACAATAAGCTGCATTACTTCACTGTAAATGTATTCTGCAGCAAATGTTTCATTTCTTTATGACTGAAAAGCAGAAGAACTGCCAGCAAGTTTTTTGGGGATAAAAAGAAGAAGTTAAGTCTTCTCGTTTTGAATTTTCCTGTACTTACTAGTTCATCTGTAACCTGTAGTTAAAGTGAAGAAAAAAACATGATGCTACATATGCAGGCACAGACTGCAGAGGAGGTGATGTAATGGATATACGAAGGAGGAGAATCCAACTAAAATATGATAATAGGATCTAGAAATTGTCCACATGAGTGTGGTTACACCTTGATCAGACTCGTACTCACTTTCAAAAGGAGAGAAAAATGTTCTCAACTAGGAAACTTGATGGATTAACAGTGTATTTCAGCAGCTGAACTACTTTAAGCTAAAGCTACTCACTGGACATTAGTTAGACTTGACTCATGTTTCTTGTTCAACAACGTGAGCAAAAAAAAGTTGAACTAAATATAGAAATTGTTCTTGGCCTAAAACCACACACGTCATTTTGTTCTGTGAATCTGTTGTCAAATGCACAAACAATATCTCAGCACTGGGAACTAGTGTTGAAAACGCGTCCTGCCCACTATCTGTTAGCGGGGTTAGAGAAGGGCCAAGTGGCAGTTTGAGGGAAACCCTCTGGTAAACTAACAGCTGAGTATTCCTATATTTAGCTGACAACTCACACTGGTGCTAATGGAAAAACCTTCGTAACTTGCTTTACAGCTGCTTTTTCACTTGGAATTCATTGTTACGTAACTCACTTTAAAGGTCTGCCCACTGTCAGAATATACAGTAAACAAGCCTTTGTTGTAAATATATTTATTCAATGTTTGTATTGGGTAAAAATGAACCAAAAGCATGTTTCTATTTTGCAGGAAGATGCAGCTAATACCACAATACTGGGTCTACTCCTGGAGTGCACCATACCCAAGAGTTTGTTCAACAATCCTCAGGTAAGTAAGGTTAACAAAGTCCTGGCACAACTTAAATCCAAAATGTCTCATCTTACGTGTCCCGAGCGCAACACGCAGCAGAATTCCGGCAATTCTCGCATCTTGTACATGTCAGAGACCACCAACGATTGTACAGCAGCGGATTTATGCCCCGCGAAAAAAAAGGTTCACCCTCATTTACAAATATTCCTCAGCAGCCATACGTTGAACCTGCAGTGTCTCAGCTTTCTTTATGCACTGTCAGCACAATGACTTTGTGGAAGCAGGTGATAAAGCTGCCCTCACTGTGCAGCACAGTGAAAAAAGCCTTAACTGCTGCAAAATTACGCATTAAACACCAGACTCTGAAGATGAGAACATTTGTTCAGCCATGGAAAGTGAAAAGAACGTTTTTATTTAACTGTTTCACACACAGTAGTTGAACCTTGACCAGACGGTAATTCCCCCCTGACAGATAAAGCTGCAGAAGCACAGAGAGTCAACACAATGATGTTACTTTTTTTTGTTTTATTGCCCAATTATGTAACATTTAAAAAGCACTAAATTACTGATATTTTGACGGCACCGTTTCAATGAAAGAAAAAAAAAAATGAAACTGCTCGTCCAGTGTCTCGGTTTAATGAATGTACTTTGAGTCATAAATTTTTACCAACACTGGCTTAAGCAGAAGTTTAATCAATCTATGAATGACACTTCCCCTTTTTTCTTCAACTGTATATGGTGTAAAGCATATTGGTTTAATAAGACTGAACCATTGACACAGTGCTGCCAGCCTCTGCTTTATATGGTACTGCATTAGTCGCTCCATGAGACGGATGCCGACAACCTGACGGTTCGTTGTCGTAAGAAAACTCAAAACCCCAACATGCAGCGTTCGAGCGTACGTCTACGATCAACACCTCCCTCCGAGTTATTTCTCATGGTGTCACAAAAGTGCAAATTGTGGAGTGTGCAGCGTTGACTGTGCCCTCAGATAAGGTTTTTTAAGAAATGCGAGCCGTATCATTGGTTCAGAGGGATTAGGTTCGCTTATCAGGCCCTCAGCCTTGGTGGCAGTCGGCCAGAGCTTCTGTCTGCACATCAGGTTGTGATGTGACGATTCTCCAACTGTGGCAAGCCCTACTTTTCAAGAGAGATTTGCACCGTCCACCGCTAATCTGTCACTCTCAGGAGTGTGGTAGTCACTGAATCGGTTCTGCCCTCAGGTTGAAACTCTTCCCCTTTTGTGGACGGTTAAAGGAAGTGCAGAGGGGGCCACAAATTAAACCTTGCTCACCTTGTGGGTTTATTCCTGATCTGGAACCATTTTCATTCCCTTCCCATCTCAGGGTTCCTGCCTCCAGAACGAGGAGCACCTCAGCCTGCAGATCAATCTGTCGGTGCATGGTGACCGGCCAGCTGACCTTGACAAGCTCAAGCCTTACGTCATTGAGCACATACTCGTGCTGCTGGTGGCCCCCACTGCTGGAAAGGCTGCAGTAGGTGGGTGTCTTTGAGCACGCCGAACCGAGCAATACATTGAATCAAGCCAAAAAAAAAACAATGTCTGCTGAAAAAAAGACCAACTGGTCATTTAAAGTGTGTTCTTGCCTTGTAATTTATTTATTTATTTATTTTTTATGAAAAGATTTTCATAAAATTTTTACACAGACTTTAGGGCAATTTATTGCAGTTTGATGATAAAAAATGCATTTCTTGACTTAAATTTTATTTTTTTTTACCAATTTTCTCTACAGGAGAACCAAAAATAGGAGTTTATATGTTGAATTCTGGAGCCAAAAAGCTTTACGTTAAGGTGAGAGACACTATTTAATTTTCCAGATTTATTCTTCAGTTGCTTCCTGAAGATCTGTTTTAACACAAGGTGTCTCGATCCCCACAGGATGTGCAGGTTCTATCAAAAGTGGAGGTCAGCCTAGAGTTCAATCAAGTTCCTCTCAGACCAGAAGCAAAAAACTTCAGTGAAGTGGCTACTCTGGCCTGCAGAGGTGAATATTACACTTAGATTTTTTTTTTTTTTTGCCACTTCAGTGTAAGTTCCCAAAGACTAACGTAAATATTGATGTATTCTTTGCCAGGATCTTTGCCGGGTCACGGCAGAAAATGCATAAATTATATCAATTTAAAAGTCATGCAAAACAGAACAACAAATGGATTCCCTGGGCTAGAGGTCGCACACAGGTAATTTTATTCTTTTTATTATTATTTATTTTAACTCTCAACCTTATCAACATGATTGATTTTGTTGCATTTAATCAGCCTGATTGAGATGAAGCAAAGGGGAACAGACCAGGTGGACCTGTGGATGACCAACACTCTCAGGCTGCCTCTTACTGTGATGAACGTCAGCCTCTCTCAGAAGCTACAGGGCGTGATGAAGGTAGACTCCATCCCCTGATGAAATGAGAGGATATTGTTAAGTGAATGAACGTTTCAGTTTGTTACAGTTTCTGTCCAGGAGAGATCCGACAGCTGTGCCTCTCATTCCTCACAGGTGGTGAACTTCAGTGGTCCGCTCACTGTTCCTCATGGCTGCTGGCAGATCCTGTCCCTCAAACAGCTGACCAAGGCCTTGCCTGTCAATCTTCTGTCCACAATAAGGCTCAGGACCAGTTTAGGGTCATCGCTGCATATTCCTCTCCATTTTCAATCTGCTCCTTCCAAAGTAAGTGGCTCTCATCACACCCTTGATTTAACATTTTAAATGGCCGACCTGAAAAGTTTTTATCACAAATTTCCTTTTGTTTTTCTAGTTTAAGGAGCATCAGTTTGTCATAATTCTCTATTTTAATGCATTCAACCATATTTTTTTGTTTTCTAGTTATTAGTAGTAAGCTACTAGTTTGGTCTAGCACCATCGTGTGTTGAACTGGACAACGTTCATGAACCAAAATCGGAACTACGCCCTAGAGGAGCTTGTTTAGCATAAAATACCTTGTCAAGGAAGGACTTTCCTGCATAAATGTGGACTTTAAACATGGGGACAGCCATCCTGTGCAAAACATAACTCTAACTCTAATGTTATTTGTGGTAATTTTAAGAAAAATAAACTTTTTGCACAGCAACTGACACTTTAATTAATTTTTCATGTCTCTGCAAACACAGTATTTTCTTTGGCCTTTTCCTAAGCGAACATGTTTGTTTTTCTCTCAGGAGGGAAACATTATGTTGGAGGCAGAGCGAGAGTGTGGACGACCCTGCCAGCTCAGGCTGTCCGAAACAGGTAACATAAAGGGCCGGTCATTATTCTATAAAGTAAAATAAAAAACGATCATGTCTTGATGTGTTGAATTGTAACAATTTTCTCACCAGCGCGAGTCGAGTGGCAGCGTTCCCTACTGCCAGACTTTTCCTCCACTTCATGGGCTGTGGACAGCAAATTAGCTCTTGAACTGTGCTCCGAATGGCAGAGCTACAAAGACAAACTTCCTTGCAGGTGAGCAGCAGATAAAGGAAACTGCATGAGGTTTTATGTCATGGGAATTCCTAAGGCTGGTCGTGACAAGATATTGTTCTTTCAGATGGCCCAGGCTTCCTGTAGAGACATCTGGTCCTCTGGATTTTGGTCCAACACCTGTTAACGAAAGCAAGGTGGGAACCTCTGGGTGTTTGTCTTAGAAAATGATGTTTATTCATCAAGATATAAGAGACATAAACAGATAAAAAATGTCTTGTGTGTTTCAGGCAAAGACCTTCATGCTGAAGAATCCTTCTTCCTCAGTTGTGTCTGTGGAAATTCGAATACTCTCCCTGTATCCTGCTCCTCTGGAGGCTCTGGACCTCCTCACTAAATGGTGCGCTGAATAAGGACGACAGCAATCGGGCAGATTTACAATATACATTTTTCAACAACTCCTTTTCTTTGGCAGGTTTAATATCAGCCCCCTTTCTGTCAACATCGCAACCAAAGAGTTTTCTCTCTTCGCTTCTCCGCTCAAGGTAGATTACTAATAAGTAATCATAGAAATGTTGGCATCAGCCATTATTTTTATTTCAGTATTTGACCTTTTTGTGTGTGTGTCTGTGTTCAGGCAGGTGAAAGTGCGGAGCGAGCGTCAGGACAGGGTGTGTTACGTCTGCTGCTGCAGCCGTGGGAGTCCAGGGAAGTCTCGGTGGTCTTCACTCCCTCTGAACACAAACCCACCACTACAATTCTCATTATCAGGTGTTCATTCGCTTCCCTCACATCACTGACTTCAATCAGTGATAAAAAAACAGAAAGAGTAGTGAGTGACAGAACTGAAATGTTGATGCTAAAATTTGGGTGTGATTTCTGCAGGAACAATTTAACCGTGTTCGATATGGTGATGGTAAAAGGCCACGGCGCCAAAGAGCTGCTCAGAGTTGGAGGAAAACTACCAGGCCTTGGAGCTTCACTGCGCTTCAACGTTCCTCAGTCAACCCTAATGGAGTGCCGGGATGGTACGATCTGTATTTATATATATTTACAATCAATAATCTCTGTAATATGATTGTTCTAGTATAACGTTTGTCAATCGTTGTACTTGTTGTGCAGGTCTGCGCACAAACAAGCCACTTTTTGCCATCAGAAAAAGTTTTAAAGTGGAGAATGCAGGAGAGCTGCCTCTGACCGTCATGTCCATGAATATAAATGGATACAAGTGTCAGGGGTTCGGCTTTGAGGTTCTACAGTGTCGCTCCTTCAGCCTGGACCACAACAGTTCTGCTGAGATCACAATCGCGTAAGTGTTGGTCTGAATTTGTCCAAACCTGGTCCACGGTCCTTATTTTGTCATCGAGGTTCTGTCTGATCTCATCTAATTACAATATGTCTCAATCTTTATTGGTCATGTGTTTCCTCCAGATTCACTCCAGACTTTACTTCATCCTGGGTTATCCGGGACCTCACCCTGGTCACGTCTCGCGGCACATCTTTCCCTTTTACCCTCAACGTGACGCTTCCCCACCACATGCTGCCTCTCTGTGCTCAGGTGGTTCCTGGACCGAGCTGGGAGGAAAACTTCTGGGTCATCACCCTAATCTTTACGTGGTCAGTACTTCTCAGGTTTCATGAAGTTGATACAAGACTACAAGACTGTATCACAAAAAATGCATCTTTTTCTATTTGTTTTTTTTTTGCAGCTTTTCACTGTTTGGTGTGTGTTTGATGGCCTTCCATCAGGCTCAGTATATTCTGAGCGAGTTCTCCACAGCCAGCATCAGAAGCAACCATAACTCTGCCCTGCCCCGAGACAACAGCTCTGTCAACAACATCACTCCGAATGGAGTCAAGTACGTTTCAAGTCAATCTCACACAACCAGGCACCTGTCTTTTTAGATTAACTGAATTTTCAAACAATTCTCTTGTGTCGTTTGATGCAGTAAAACAAAGGGAAGTTGCAAGAGCTATGTGGACACCTGTCACACCTCTGACAAAGGTAAGGGGCGTGGCTCTCCAGCCCTGGCTAACAGCGCCGCCCCACGACCTCAGTCTGCGAAGAAAGGCTCTTCAAGCACCCAGTCCCAGCCTCAGAAGAAACACAAGGTTTCCCTTTATTATACCAAATACAAGTCCAGTCCAACGACGGCAGCACCAGGTGCTGTGACCATGGATGAAGATAACGAGGATTTAACCCCTGATCCCCCACTTACCCCTGACTCCGATGTCTGCAACAACAACATACCGGCTTTCATTAGTGAAATGGACAAAAAAATGTCTGCGGACTTTGGAGAAGAAGCCCACAGCATGATGGGAGAACACACGCCCGCAGTTATGTTTCCCATGGAAATGCCTGCGGGGTTCCCAGATAAGGTCACTTTAAGTCCAGGACCAAAACCAGGTCTCATCGTGTGCAGTCCTGTGGAGGCCAACACTGACAAAAGGGAAAGTTCTGAAGTGGAGGTGAGAAATATTATAATGTATCCTCATTTGAACTAAAAGACAGTTATAAGACATTAAGTACTTAAAAAATTTAGAACTGTTTTGATGTATTATTGTTTTTTCTACTCCAGTTCAGAGACTACGGCAAAGGCCAGAAAAAGAAAGCACAAAGCACAGAGACAGTCACTGCATCAGGAAATAATAAGGGAAAGAGGAGTCGCAGGAAGACAGAAAATGTCTCCAGGTAAATGTCCTCACTTTCCCATTGTTTGAGGACTCGACGCTAAGAGCTTGTTGATGAGACTGTGGTTTTTTTTTTAACTTTTAATAATGTGTGTTTATGACAAAAGCCCTCCAGATCACAACGTACTCATAATGTCAGAGAGAGAAAAAGAACCTGAGTGGAAAACAGGGGACCACACCAGTGGAACATGGAGCAGGAACCACTGCAGCAACATTTCCAAGACAGAAATGCCAAAGCCTCTGCGCAGCGACGAGAGTCCTCTCAAACTAAACGGTTAGCGTTCACTCGAGATCTGACGCACTTTTCTCCCTCGTCTCCTGAGATGTTTAACCAAATTGTTAACTTCTAACCTGACTGTTTGACTCAGGAGTATGTCCTGCCCGTTCTCGAAGAAAGTGTGCCACAGAGCGACGTGGTGGTGGTGGTGGCGGCGGTGTGTGTGAGTCTGGCTCAGACTCTGGCAGTTCAACAGGCAGTGTGAGGGCCAGCAGAGGGAGCCGTGGCAGCTGGAGCAGTGCGAGCAGCATGGAGGGCGACAAAGATCCGAGTTCGAAGACACACGCCTGCACTACCTCATCTAGAAAAAGTACATCTATAGCTACATTAACGTGTGCATTTATGATAGCACATTGCGTGCGTGTGTGCTAACCTGTCTGTCTGTCTATATATTGTATATATGTATAGATACCATATATACAGTATATATAGATATTTACAGTTATACTTGCATATATGTATGTTATGTATGTATATATATATGTGTGTATGTATATATATATACCATATATACAGTACATAGGTATTTATAGGTATTCATGCATATATGTATGTTTATATATATTTGGTCTATATATACAAATATATGTATGTGTGTGTGTATATATATATATATATATATACACACACATACATGCACATACATAATATCCATATATAAAAAAAAAAGTGTGGGGTGGGGCGCCTGTGACCCTGGGGAACATCCTTTTTTTCCGCCGTACTACAATAAAGTGTAATTGCACATTTTTTTTTTTTCTTTTTGCAGGGGAATCCTTGCAGTACAGTGTCTACCCCGTAGAGAGAGACTGCTATCACAGCATGAACACCAACTACAAGGCTCACAGGTAGAAACTCTCATAAACAAAATGCAGTTTTTACATCTTCATACAGATACATTTTCTCGCTTTACAAACCGGACCATCGTAACACTGGGTCACCATGGTAACCATGGCTCCTTTAACCTCCGCTCCTCTCCCTCTCTGCTCAGCATGAACAACTTGTACCGTAAAGACATGTGCCAAAGTCCAGAGCCCGCCCCCCCGAGTTTTGCCCCAAGTTTTGCTGCAGTGGCTGCAGGTGTGGACAGAAACATGGGTAAGGTCTTCAAAATGTAAACACATCTTTTATTGGCCGTTGACAGAGCGCTCACTTCCTTTCCCCTCTCTCTGCCTAATTCGTCCCTCCGTAGAGCTGAGCGGTCAGTACATGCCCGAGGAGACGTGGTCCGCCCCCTCCATTCCACTGACCAATGAATTCAGATACAACACCACCGAGGCAGTTCCCTTCATACCTCAGCCACCAGCTCCCAGGCCATACAATGGGTGAGTGTTCAGCTGAGCTCCACGGAGAAATGTTTGAATGAAACTGTTTATTAATTAGAACACGAGTAAAAAAAAAAGGAAGATAAATAAGTTGATGATTTTTCTATCAGATGAACTCTCTGTTGGCTGTAATAGAGCTGCTTATATGTAGAAGAAATGGTACAGTCGCGCACGATTACAGTTTTGCTGATGTTATACTGCACCCTAGCGGTCAATTGCACGTACTGCACTACTCCTGACCTGATCTAACCTGTTAGTCTGATAAATATATCCTGTTGTTGTATTTGACTGTTATTAATATATCCACGTCCTTATTAATAGAAATATATTTTCCAGTGTTCTCCTGAGTGAGAGTAACTTGTTTTTTTTCCTTCAGATATACATGGAGCAATGCCAACAGCCAATGCAGCGCCCCCTACACTTACTGCGAAGAACCCAACTACATAGGTACAAATGATTTTTTTTTTTTTTATTAGGTTTGCATATGACATGTTGATCTGTAATTAGATTAAGCAACAGATAGATGAAAATCTAGAGAGGCGGAGGTTTGCTATAGAGAGAAGAGGAAAACACGGAGCACATGTGTGTAAATGATTAGACAGACCCTTATTTGTCCCACTGTGGGACATTGATTTAGTGATCTGTGAAGAGAGTCAGCTAAGAGAATGGAGAGTTTAGAGGACCAGCCATGATGAATGGATTAGAGACACTAGGAATAGACAGAAGACAGGAGTAAGAGCTGGAGGTGGAGGAGTTAAAGATGCTGAGGTTCTCTTTAGGAGAGACAAGGATGGACAGGGTCAGGAATGAGGTGATTAGAGGGACAACACAGACAGGAAGGTTTGGAGAAAAAGCTGGAGAAGCCAGATTGAGATGGTTTGGACATGTTAAGGAGCAGAGGAGGGACAGTGGATACATTGGTAGAAGAAAGATCCTAGAGATGGAGCTTCCAGGTAGGAGACAAAGAGGAGATGAAAAACATTGATGTTCACCTGCTCTTATCCTTACCCTCAGGTAATGGAACATTTCCCAGTGGTTTCTCTGCTCAGGAGAGTCAGAGCACTCATACCAACCAGAGCTGCTGGACAGAGGAGCAGCGACAGGAGTCGCCTTCAACCTGGGACACAGGAGCCTGTGTGGGCAGCAAGGTGAGGACTCTCATCCCATACCTGATCTGCACTACAGCTGTAGTTATTATCCAGGATCAGTTACTGTTACTGATGACAGACCTTGATACGTGAAAAAGATTGGATCCTGGATCAGCTTGAGCTGCAGCTTCTTCACATCCATCATTCAATTCTCAATGCTATATATATTGTACACACACATATATATATATATATATACACACCCACAGTATATACACATATATGTATGTGTATATATGTAATATATATATATATATATACATAATATATATATATATATATATACACAGTATATACACACATATATATGTATGTATATATGTGGGTATATATGTTTATATATATATATAAAAAGTTGGTTTAAAAAATGTTGTCTGAAATGGTTCAGAAATCTTTGATTTTGATTGACATCTTAATATACTGTATAACCTTTTATATATAAATATATATCTTAACAAATATTAAATAGTTTATATAATACATATATATAATAATTTTGTTATTTTGCAGTTAAACGTGTGCCAAAATAGAGTTGTTTTTTGTCATAGACATCCATAACGTATAAAAAACCCCAGTAATGTTTTGTGAAAAAATACTTTGTAACTTTAGAACCTGTCAGTCCAGTATCTTACGTGTCCTCACCTTAACTGTTCATCCAACAATGTTGTAAACAATGTTGTTTGCAAAGTAACCTTCTCCATCTCCCGCTCCTCTCTTTCACAGCCATACTTTTCAGGTACACGCAGCCTCTCCCCCATGTCCAGTCTGTTCGGTTCCATTTGGACACCACAGAGCGAGCCCTACCAGAGCCACTT